>BDDC01001401.1:1089-26141 GCA_001662425.1 Chlamydomonas sphaeroides
GCGCCGTCCTCCAACAGCCACGCCAAAGCAGGCGAGGCGCCCAATCGCCCAGCGTCGATACCCCCAATCGTCCAGCGTCGATACCCCCAACACCCTGGCGCCGAGGCGCCCGTGCGAGTGGCCCGTGCGAGTGGCCCCCGCCCCCGTCCCCGCCGCGCCGTGCCCCCCCCATGTGAGCTCACGCAGCGCCAGCGCCACCGCCGCGGGCGGCCCCAGCAGCTGCAGCCCCAGGCCCGGCAGCTTGGCCAGGACCAGCGCGTCCAGGCCGCACGACTGGAGGAGGGCCAGGTCGGAGGAGGAGGCGGAGACCAGCGCCCAGTCGCTGGGGGTGGGGACAGGAGGGGGGAGGAAGGGGGCGCAGGGCCAGGGCGGGGAAAGGTGGGGGCAGGCAGGTGCCACGGGGTTGGGCGGCGGGCCCCTGCCAGCCCCGCCACGGCCCCTGCCAGCCCCGAACCACCACCTCCCCGCTCCCGTTGCCACCCTTTCCAACCCCAGCCCCGCCACCTCCCTGTACCCTGCCTTCCCCGGCGCCGCGTGTACGCCGCGCCGGTGTGCTACTCCCGTTCCTCTCCCGTTCCCACCCTTTCCCGCCCTCTGCCCCCCACACATGGGACCGCCGGTGTGCTACTCGGACTAGGGCCACCGCGCTGCATCACACAATCACACGCCCCTTCCCCCTTTCCCCTCCCACTCTCGCCGGTCCCCCCTCCCTCTCCTCCCCGCCGTCCCCTCACTCACACATAGGCCCGCCAGCCGGTGGTCGCCAGCGGGGGCGGCTTGTGGGTGACGGCGGGACAGGTCTGGGGGGCGGGTTGTGCGTTCGTGTCGCCCCAACGTCATGCCACCCACAACACCGCCCCGGTGATGCTACCGGCAGCGGTGCCGGTGGCGGGGGCCCAGGCCTGTCGGCTGGCGCCTGCAGGGGTCCTCCCCTGCCCCCGCCCCCACTCCCGGCTCCCCGGCTCCCAGCTCCCCCTCTCACCAGGCGGTATCTGTACAGCCGCGAGGACCTCTGCAGGCAGCAGAACGAGGCCAGCAGCACTGCGCCGATGGCCAGGTCGGCCCACAGCCTGTGGGGGCGGGTGCGTGGGTGGGGGGCGGGGCAGGGCAGGGGTGGTACCGGGAGGGGTCAGGAGGGAGGGGCGTGCAAGGGAAGCGGCGGGAGGAGCAGGGCCGCGGACGTGGCCTCGGAGGGGGCTGTACGCCTCTCCCCCGCGCGAGCCTGGCCGCATGCTCACCCCGCCAGCACATTGTCGTCCGACACCTGCGGCCCGACGGGAGGGGCAGGACACGGTCACCAGTAGGTGCGACCCAGGGGCGGGGGTAGGGCGGGGGGCGCCGGCGGGGGGTCAAGGCGGCGAAAGGCGCTCGCCAGCCCGCAGCTAGCGTCGCTAGGAAGGCAGCATGAGGCAGCATGAGGCAGCAGCGGCAGCAGCAGCGGCAGCGGCATTGCGCCGCTCACGTGGTTGCTGTCGCCGCCGCCCAGGATGCGAGCCGCGGGCGAGGCCGCCATGGCGGCGCCGCCTCGGCGCCCTCCGTGACGCGACTGCGCCGGCAGCAGCTGCAGCCAGCCGCGAGGAGGTCGTGTAGCGGTGCGGCAGCGGGCTGGGCAGCTCGGCAGTCAGCAAGCCGTCACAGGGGGTGCGCGCGGCTGAGGGCCGCATGCGCGGCGGGTCAGCGCAGCAGCGCGGCGCTGGGGCGCGGCATCGCGGTGAAGACTGGGAGCCGAGGAGACTGCGATTGCAGCCTGCAATGCGGCAATGCAGTTGCGGGCTGCATTGCGCATGCAGCGCGGATTCCTGAATGATGGCGCCTCCTCGCCTCCTCGCCTCGCCGGCCATCGTTCACCTCAAAGCCTGCGGCCAAGAGCCGACGCTGCTTACACGAAGACACGAAGCGCACCTGAAAAGCGCAGGCCGCGGCCCCTCCAGGCCGCGAGCTGCTGGCTGGGTCCCAGCCGGCCGGTCGGCCCCGATCCCCCCAGCGGCCATCGCCTCGTGCGCCCTGCCCTCGCGCTCCCATAGCCCGGCTGACCCGCCATGCCGCCCACGCGGGGGCACCCAGCACCAGCCTCTCTGCGCTACTGCCACCCGACCCAAACTCTGGCCGTCGCGACAACACCCCACCCACACACTCACACATACAACGACCGCATGCCCGCCATGCATCAAGCCCGCAGCACCCGTATGCCCGCATCGCTGCTTTGCCAGCCCGCATCCCGCCATGCCTCACGCACACTTCAGCCGACGCATGCGCGCCACCTCACAGCAGCCCCGGCTGGCTTCGGGGCGCCGCACTGCTGCGCACCGGTTGCCCCACGGTCTACTGCATCGCGTTGCCCAGCGCTAGCCGCTGCTGTGCAATCCACCCCAACGCTCTGACCTTCGCGGCACCCCCTCCGCATCTACCGCAAGCCCGCCATGCATCAGGCCCGCGGCCGACGGTTGCCGTGGCCCACGACGCCAACCGCCAGCCGCCCAACCGCCAACGAGCCATCCAACCGCAGCGCTCACAACGACTCTGCACATGCTCTGCTGCCAGACATCACACGCCCTGGCCGCCGCCGCCCCTACCCGCCCCGCCCCCAGCCGCCCCCAGCCGCCCCCTGCCACCAGCTGCAGCCCCCGCCCTAAGCGGTCTGTCCCCCGGGCAACGCCACCCGCTAGCGAGCACGCAGCAAAGCCACCCTGCCAGCCGCCCGCACCGCAACACGCGCCGCTCCCTTCGCCGCCACCCAACGCGGCCCCCCGCCAGCGAGCGCTGCCACAACCTGCCTCGCCCCCTGGCTCCCCCCGCTCCTCAACCACCCCAGCACGCGGACCAGGAGACCGCATCACCAGTCGTTTAGCCCCACCAAGTGAGCCATCACTCGTGCCAAGCCACCCCTTCGCCAGCCGCACCTACCCACCACGCCACCCACCAAGCCACCCCTAGGACCAAGCCACCCCTGCCTGCCTATGCGCAACCCGCCGCGCCCGGAGACGCCCGCAGCAGCAGCCGCGCCCCTCTGCCTACCAGCCGCCGTCTGCCAGCAATGAACGAGGCACCACTCGAAGCAAGCTACCTTCATTCGCGGACCGGCCCCTTCTGCCGGCCGCCGCCTGCACCGCGCCCCCTGCCTACCAGCCGCCGGCATCGTAGGCGGGCCGCCGCGGCGGCGCCTGCGGTGGTGGCGGCGGAGGCGCCGACGGTGGCGGCGCCGAGGGCCAGCCCGCCGCCGCGGGTGCCGACGGCCCCGCCGCCGCCGCAGGCTGGTGTCGGCCCGTGTCGACCCACTCGCGTATGGCGCTGCGCAGCGTGAGGTTGGGCACCAGCTGCCGTATGGCAAGACAGGGGAGGAAGGGGGGAGGGAGGAGGGTAAGGGGCGAGTAACACGCGACACTATTGCAAGGGGGTGGTGACGTGTGTTCAAGCGTTCAGTAGGACAGAACCCCCCTGCGTATGTGTGTTGGCCTGTCGTGGGTGGTGCTGGGGTGGGGAGGGGGCGCTGCGCAGCGTGAGGTGGAGGGGGGACGTTGGACAGGAGGGCCATCCACCAACACACACCACACACACACCGCTTTGCCCCGCTTCTACCTAACGCTGGAACACACCGCTTTGCCCCGCTTCCCGCTTTCCCCTCCCTCCTTCCCTCCGCCCTCCCGCCCACCTGTGTGTGGCTCAGCGACATGTTGGTGAGGGGGCTGGTGGGGGAGCGGGCCAGCCACTCCTGGATGGCCAGCCGCTCGTAGCTGGGGGGATGGAGAGCCGGGTGAGGAGGGAGCGTGTGTTCGTTTACCGTGCTAGAAGTCAAGTGGCACGCCTCCATGCCCCCAGGCCCCAACCCCCACCCGGGCGCTCACGTGTATCCGTCGGCCGCCACCACCGGGTCATCCATGACATCCTGGCGAAGGGGGGCGGGGGAGCAAGGGTGCGCAGGTGGGGAAGGGAGGGGCAGGGGGGAACGCGCGCGTGTGTGTGTGTGTGTTTCGTGTCACTGGCAGTGGGGGCGTCCATCATATCCTGGTGGAGGGGGCCGGGGGGAGCGGGCGGGGGGGCAGGGGGCCGGGGGGAGGAGCCAGGTGCAGTGTTGGGATGGTGAGCGCGCTGGCTCAAGCCCCCTAGGCTAAGGCAACAGGAAAGGAGCATGAGGGCAGGGGGGCGTCGGAGGGGCAGGGGGAAGCGTGTGTTGAGTTGGCTGTAGGGAGAAGCAGGAGCTGCTCCTGCAAGGTGCCCACACCCCCTTGCATATGTTTGATCACATCCAAGCATATATGCAGGCGGCATCCCCCATGCCGCACCTGGGTGATGGGGCACAGGAACATGGGCGGCACTGACTCGCCCCCGGGGCCAGCCCCAGCCGCGCTGCCGCCGCCGCCGCCCACCCGGCCGCCGTCGTACTCGCCGTACGGCTGTACGGAGGGCGGCGGCGTGTTGTCGTACAGCGCGGTGCGCTGCTTGAGCTGCATTAGGGTGGGCAGGATGACCTCCCTGCAGGGGGGTTGGGGGTCGGGTGCAGGCGTAGGCTTGTTGCGTGGGTTGTAATGTGGGGGGGGGGCAGTGCGTGGGTGGGCGCGCAACGCCCTCAGGGCCCTCAGGGCGCCCCGGGCGCAGTGCAGGCACGTCCTCGTCGCTGAAAGCGGCCCATCAGACCAGCCGGGCGGTCCTGCCACCCCACAGGGCACGTACCCATCCCGGACTGCCGCTCCTCCTCCTCCGCCCCCACGCCTTCCCCGCCCCCTCCCCTCCCTCCGCCCCCACCTCAGGTCCGGCCGGTCGCCCCGCCTGAACTCCACGCAGCGCAGCGCCAGGTCCGCAAAGGCCATGGCCTCGGCAGCAGGCCAGCCGCCGGCCCGCGGGTCGATGCAGGGCCCGAAGCCCAGCGGCTGCTGCCGGGCCGCCTCCACCTGGGACACCACCTGCGGGGTGGCGGCGGGAGAGGGGCGAGTGGGGTATGTGCTGGGTAGGGAGGCGGGAGAGGGGCGAGTGGGGTATGTGCTAGGTAGGGAGGCGGGAGAGGGGCGAGTGGGGTATGTGCTGGGTAGGGAGGCGGGAAAGGGGCGAGTGGGGTATGTGCTGGGTAGGGAGGCGGGAGAGGGGCGAGTGGGGTATGTGCTGGGTAGGGAGGCGGGAGAGGGGCCCCATGGAAGGGTTCATGGAAGGGGCACGCATGGCCGTGCCGAGTGCACCTGGGAGCCACCCCTGGGAGCAGGGGAGGGCTGTCGAGCGTCGGGTCCCGCAGCCCTCCGTTTCCCCATGCCGGCCCCACCCCCCAGCCCCGCCGCAGCCGCCCCACCTGCGCCCCCTGGCGGCCCGTCAGCAGCTGCAGCAGCACCATGCCCAGCGCGTACACGTCACTGCGGGTGGGTGGGGTGTGTGGAGAGGGATGTACCATGGGAGTAACGAACTAGTTGCGAACCTCCGAGCGTGGAGAGGGAGGGACGGGAGAGGGCGGTGGTGAGGCAGGGGGGTGGGTGGGAAATGAGGCAGGCGTGGTGGGTACTGGGGTTGGGCGTGGCTGGTGGAGCGTTGGCTGTGCGCATACACCTGAGAGTACCAGAATTGAGAAGTGCCAGGATAAGGAGCCCCCCGCCACCGCTCACGACTTGGTGCTGAAGTTGCCGGAGCGCAGGTACTCGGGGTCGATGTAGTCCAGCGTGCCCACCAGCCGGGAGTCCTGGGAGGAGGGCAGGGGGGGGGGTGAGATGTGTGCATGTGTGTTTGCGTGGTCTCGGGGCGCGCCCGCGTGTGGCCTGCCTGCACCCAGTCAGCGCCCCGCCACCCGCAGGGGCCCGGGACGGCTGCCCACCAATGGCACAACAGCGAAGGGACGAGGGGCTTGCGTGCGCCCAGTGAGCCTCCGCACTGCCGCGCCCGCGGCCGCACCTTGACCGTCGACACGCCGCCGCCCGCCGCCGCCGCCGCCGCGGGCCCCGTGGGCGCCGCCAGAGTGGGCGCCAGCCTCGCCAGCCCCACGTCGCCCAGCTTGGCGGTGTGGTGCTCGTCCAGCAAGATGTTGGCGGGCTTGAGGTCCCTGGGGGGGGGGGACAGGGCCGCGGTTCGTGCCGGTCGGATGGTGCGGGGTAGGATGGAGCTCGCACGCCCCCGCCACAGACGAGCTAGACACCGCGGCGGCAGCTGGCGGACACGCGTGCGCGCCCACCACATAGTGGCACAGGGGGTGGACCAGGGGGTGGCACAGGTAGTGGACCAGGGGGTGGCACAGGTAGTGGACCAGGGGGTGGCACAGGTAGCGGCCGACACACTGACGGCGTCCGCCCCCCCCCACCACCGCGCCCGACCCACATGTGCACGATGGGCGGGTCGGAGGAGTGCAGGAACAGCAGCGCAGACGCCACCTCGGCTGCGATGCGGACCCGCTCGCGCCAGCCCAGCGACGCCGCCGGGGGCCGGCCCAGGCCGGGCGCCGCGCCGCCGCCGCTGCCGCCCGCGCCGCTGCCGCCTCCCGCTCCTGCTCCCCCCGCTCCGCCCCCGCCGCTGCCGCCGTGCGGCCCAAACAGGTGTGCCTCCAGGCTGCCGTTGGTCATGAGCTCGTACACCAGCATGCCCTGCGACAAGGGGGGCGGGGACAGGCAGTGCGCAAGCACCGGCTCCGTACGTGCGCAAGTACGTACACGCAAACATGAGTCCATGTGTGCACAAGGGCGCGAGCACATGCTGTTTGCGGACAGCTCATGCAGCAGCATGCCCTGCGGAGGTGGGGCAGGCGCGGTTGCGAGCGGGGGCCGCAGGTCACAGGTGCCGGCAGCGACTGGCGCACTGCCGCAGCCCTCGTCCGCCAGCAGGCCCCCCCACCCTCCGACCCCCTCGCGCCCCTCGCACCTTGTCGGGGCAGCTGCCTATGAGCAGCACCACGTGCGGGTGGTGCAGCGACGACAGGATGCGTACCTCGGCCTCGAACTCGGCCCGGCCCTGTGGAGGGAAGGGCGGGCCGGAGGGGGGCACAGGGGGGCAGAGGGGGCAGAAGGGGAGGGGAGCGTTAGCAGGGTTACCCATGCCGCCTTTGCGCACACGCGCACCACTCCTCGCACGCTGACGCGGCCGCTACCCTTCCGCCCACCTGCAGGCCCCGCCCCCGCCGGCGTCCATATTCTTGACCGTGTGTTCACACATACACACACACGCGCCCTTCCCTTCCCTTCCCTTTCCCCCTTCCATCCCCTCCGCCCCACCTGCATGGCCCCCTCGCTGGCGTCCATGACCTTGACCGCCATTGGGATGCCGTCCAGGGAGCCGCGGTACACCTGGGGGGCGAGGGGGAGGGGGTCGGGGGCGGGGATCACATCAGGGCGGATGCGTGCCGAGGTGCGCCCTGGCCGGCACCACCAGCCCAGCCCTGCATCATCCAGAGCAGCCCGGGGAGCGCCGCCTTGTGCCCCGCACAGCCTCCGCTGCGTCCCTATGCGCCGCGCACCGCGCTGCCTCCAACCCCTTCCTCCTTCCCCCTTTCCCCGCCACCCCACCCGCTCCACGCACCGGCCCGAAGCCGCCCTCGCCCAGCTTGTTGAGCGGGCTGAAGCCGCCCGTGGCCGCACGCAGCTGGTCGTGCGAGTACAACCGGCCGCCCACAGAGGAGCCGCTCGAGCCGGCGGCCCCGCCGGCAGCTGCAGGCGGGTACGGCCGCTGCTGCTGGTGCTGCTGGTGCTGCTGCTGGCCGCCCCCCTGGCCCGGGGGCCCTCCGAAGCCCAGCTGCGAGAGGCCGGCGCCCAGCAGGCGCTCCAGCTGGAAGCGGGCCGACTGCGGCGGCAGGCAGGCAGGGAGGGCAGCGGGGGGCGAAGGGGGCGCGAAGGGGGCGAAGGGGGTCGATTGGTCTGCTCAGCGCTAGGCGCAGTGGGGCCAGAGCAAGGATGAGGAGTGTAGGCACGGGCGCGGCTGCACGAGGCGCGCTGCGCGGGCCCTGCGCCGGAGCCCCTCGGCCCCAGCAGCGCAGTGCCTCTGGTACCCCTCCCGGTGCCCAGCACACCCCTCCAACCCCCTCCCCCCAACCCCGACTCACCTGGATGGGATTGAAGCCGGGCCGCTGAGGCGAAGGGCCGGGCGGCCCCCGCGGCGGCGAGGGCGGCGCTGCGGGCAGCGGCACGGACGCGGGATGGGGTCGCCGGTGAGCACACGGAGTTGGGTTGCGGAGGCAGCGGACGGCAGCTGCAGGACCCGGGCTGCAGAGCCAGCGTGGCGCTGGCGGCGGACAGCTGCATGCGCGCATGGGAGTGCCGGGTGTGCTTGAGGTTGGGCACATGCTGTGCGTGCTGAGGTGGCTTTGCGTGTGTTCCGGTGTTGGGGTGTTGTGTGTTTATAGTATTCAACATATACCCGACACGCGCGTTGTGTGGTGCCACAATAGCATACATGCGCAGTGCAGGAGCGGCACGGGTGGCATGTGCAGCGCATGAGCCGGGCATAAGCTGGACACGGCCTGCGGCCTAGCCGGGTGGGGCTGGGGCATGCGGGAGGCGCGGCCGGCGGCTTACCCGCCTCGCCGCCCCAGTCGTCGGCCGGCGCCGCAGCCCAGTCCAGGTCGGCGGCGGTGGTGGTGGAGGCAGAGGTGTAGGAGCTCTGCGGAGGCAGCGGCACCGCCGCCGCGGGCGCCGCCGGCGCCGCCGGGGCGTACGCCGGTACGGGCGGCGGTGGGGCGTAGGGCTGCTGCGGCTGCGGTGCGTAGGGCGGCTGTTGTGGCGCGTAGGGTTGCGGCGGCGGCGGCGCCGACGGCTGCAGGCCCGGGACAGAGGGGTACGGCAGCGGCGCCGCCGACGTCGTCGGGGCGCCGCCATAGCCGTACGGCTGCTGCTGCTGCGGATGCTGCTGTGGCGGCGGCGGCGGTGCGGATGGGCCCGCCGACCCCGGACGCTGCGGGTACGGCAGCGGCCCGGCGGCGGCGCCATAGCCGTACGCCGCCGGCGCGGCGGCAACGGGGCCCGCGGGGTACGGCGCCGCCGGCAGCGGCGGCGGCGGCAGTGCCGCCTCCACCGGCAGTCTGTCATGGTGCACGCGCGGGAAGGCGCCGCCGCCAATGCCCACCGACACCGGCGCCGCCGCCGGCGGCGGCGTCGGGAACACCAAGCCACCAACGGCAGCGCCGCCACCGCCGCCAGCGCTGCTGGTGGAGCCCTCCGGCGAACTGACCGCTGGCGGCGCCGCCGCCGCCGAGGGCCCTCCCGGCGGCGGCCCTCCCAGCAGCGCCGCCAGGGCGGGGTGCTTGGCCACGGCGTAGTCGTACGGCGAGGCGCCCGCCTGCGGAGCGCGGCAGCCAGCGGGGGCGGGGAAGCGGTTTGCAGGGCCACCGCCGGGCCGGCGGCTGCGAGGGGCTGCGGGGGGCTGCGGCATGGGGCATGGCGGCGGCACGCGAGGACGCCACTGCGGGCCGAGGCCACCCACTGCATAGCGGGACAGAGGCGCCGGCGCCGGCGGGTGGGGACTGGGGAGGGCCCGTGCCGGGCTGCCCCGCCGGCAGCTGTTCCCCAGAAAGGCAGCGGCGCTCCCACGCTGCGGTGCCCTCCTAGCGTGCGGCCCCCTTCCAGTGTGCGGCCCCCCGGGGGGCCAGCCGCCAGCCCTGCTGCGGCCCACGTGCGCCGCCAGCTCCCAACCCTGCCCCTGCGCATCTGCTGCCCCTGCCCCTGCCCAGGCCTGCTGCCTGCACGCCCTCGCTGCCCACCGCCAGGCGGCCACCTGGGCCATGCGGCCCCGCACAACTCTGCATCCCCTGCACTGCCTGCCCTCCACCCCCTCCCTCCCCCCTTGCCGCCGCACCTTGTCCCACACCGCGGTGGCCGCCCCCCGCCGCAGCAGGTCGCGCGCTGCCTCGGTAGCGCCCCGCAGCGCGGCCAGGTGCAGCGGCGTGCGGCCTTCCTGCGGGGAGGAGGGGGGGTGCAGGGGCAGGGGCCGGAGGGGAGAGGTGAGAGGTGAAGGGGCGTGCGGGTTTGGCGGTTTGGCGGTGCGCGGGTGGGGAGCGGCGGGAGAGAGAGGCGCAGTGAGCGAGCCGGGACGCAGTGGGCAGGTGGGGTGGAGGTTTGTGTTTTTGTGTTCGGAAGGTCAGCCGGGAGGGGCGCCAGGAGCAGCCCAGCCGCCGCGGGGTGCAGCCGCCGTGGGGGTAGCGGCCCGCGGGGCGCTCGAGCTGCGCCGGATGCCGTGCTGCCTTCGCGTACTTTTCGCTTTCTTGGGTCCGCGGGGCGAGCGCAGGCGCGGCAAGGCGCGCCGGCCCTCGTCGCGCACCGCCACGGCCGCCGAGCAGACTGCTGCCGTACACCGTACAACCCACACCGTACAACGCACACCGTACAACTGTGTGCGGCGTGCCGTGCCGTACCTTGTCGCGCACGTCGTGCCGTGCTCCGCGGGCCAGCAGCTCCCGAACAATGGGGTCCGAGCCCTGGTAGGCCGCCACGTGGAGGGGCGTCCAGCCCATCTGGGAGGCGGGAGTGGGGTTCCCGGGCGGGGCGGGCAGGAGGGGAAAGGTGGGGCTGATAAGGGGTGGGTCCGGCAGGGCAGGGGAGGGGAGGGCAGGGCCCGCGGGGGCAGGGCAGGGAGCTGGGACGATTGCACGGCGCGCGGCGCAGGGCGGGAGGCGGGATGGGCCCGCCGGGCAGCGTGCCAGGGCAGCGAGCTCGGGGCGGCCCTGTGCCCTGGGCCCAGTGCCTTGCTGGCGGGGCAGCATGGCGTGGGGTTGGGGCCCTGGGCCCTCAGGGCCCGAGGGACAGCAGCGCCGACGGGGGGCCTGCCTGGCCGCCCCGCGCCGGGCCCTCAGCAGCGCTGGATGCTTGTGAGCTCGGCCTGGGGTGTTCGGGGGAGCCAGGCCTCAGGCCTCACCTTGTCCTCCTGCGCGTTCACTTGGCCGGGGTGCTTCTGCACCGCCCAGCGCAGCTCCGCGAGGTTCTTCTCGTTGGCCGCCTTATGCAGCGGCGTCGAGCCGGCCGCGCCCATGGCCGCTGCTGCTGCTACAGCTGGTTAGCGCGCTGGCGAGGTGCGCTGGGGGCTGGAGCGGTGGAACCCGGCGGTGGTGTGGGCCCGGGCTGGGCTCGGCCGATGGGCCGGTGGATGCTGCTGCTGTGAGGCCAACACTGGTGCGCACGCGGTCGCGCGATGGCGTATGCTCCTCGGTAGGGTAAAAATGCAAGGAAGCGGGTAGTAATCGCTAGCCCGAGGGCGTTGAGGCGTTGATGTGCTTGGATGTGACAGCTGCGCCTTGGCCTCCTGCGTACAGTTACCGTGGCTGCGTTGGCTGTGAGTTGACTAGACAGGGACAGGGGCGTCAGCAGCCTCTGCTGAACGCGCGCGATCCAGTGCCGATGCGCTCGCCCCGACATGGACAATGTGTCAAAACACAGCATGACCCATAGAACCTGCGTTGTGACAGCTACATCATCTCGCACCTCGTGGGGACCAGGGGGCCTTGATGCACGCTACACGTTGAGACCGGGTGTTCAGCATGGCTCAGGGGCCGCCACCGGTCTCCATTCTGCTCTGGAACGATGGCGGAGCAGACCTTAGCGCGGCAAGTGTAGTGATCAAGCAGCGTATGGCTGTCGGGCGTGCGGCGGCCGCTGAGAATACATTCTTACTCCCCCTCAGGCGGTCGAGGACGAGGAGCAGCAGGAGGTGCTCTCGTCGTTTGCGGGGCTAGTGGAGGAGTCAATCGACGCTGTGCTCGCGTTGCCCGAGTTTAGGCACGTCCGTGCACTCGCGGTCGACGCCGCCGAGGTGAGCTGCCCAGCCCGCACACAGGCTCGCCACGCCGCAATTGCTAACAGTGACCATAATTGAGCAGGATGCGCCGTCGGCTCTGTCGATCGGCTTTGCGGACGTCGCGGCTGGGGAGGACGAGGTCGACCTCGACAAGCTGCGAAGCCCGCTGGATGTGTCCGGTCTGCTGGTGAGCCTTGCATGCACATGACATGACGTGCACGGCTCGTCGGGGGCTCGATCTCAGCGCAGAGAGTGCAGTATTCGCTGACCCAGTATCCTTGCGGCGCCATGCCCATGTCTTCTCAGCTCGGGACAGCCGCCCTGCCCGAGGACCTGTCCTCTGTCGCGGTGGTTGCTGTGGACGAGGACGAGGGGGCGAGCGAGCTGCAGTTCACGGATGAGGAGCTCGTCAAGCAGCTAAACGGCATCATAAAGCGCGCGAAGCTGGAGAAGCGGTACAACAAGTGGTTCTCGGGCGTGGAGGAGTCGCTCTCCGCCGCGCTGGACGCCGCGGGCTCGGGCGTGGAGGTGACCGAGACGGCGCTGGACCCCTTCGATGTGCTCCAGGCCATCGTCGCCCAGCTCGTCCGCGTCGCAGGTGTGCACCGCCCTGTGCGACACCTCTCAACCCGCCATCCGCGCTGCTATCTGCGGCACCACGCCGCCACTGCCCGCACGGTCCGTAACCCGCACCGCTGCGCATCCCCCCGCAGGGGTCTCCGCGCCGCGGCCGAGCCTGCTCGGCCGCGGCTTCGGCCTGGTCGGGCGCGTCCTCGGCGCCCCCCGCGCTGCCCTGGACCAGGTGCGGGGTGCCCTGACCCCTACTGAAGCTCCCGGGCAGAGCAGGGCTGGGGCGAGGGGTGTGGCAGGCTGAGCGGGCAGGCAGGGCCGCGGTGCGCCGCGCATCGGGCGACCTCCTGCCGCCGCCCCGATGGGCTTGTCGTCGCGCTGGGCTCCAACCCGCGCCGCCGGCGCTGGCGCTGCCAAACAGCATCAACAGCGACTTCAGCAGCAGCAGCAACAGCAGCAGCAGCAGCTCTTGCAGGCCGGATGGCGCCACAGGACGCTGCGCCATGGCCGCACGCAGTGGCCGGCTGTCCTGTGTGAGCACGGAGGAATCACGCCGCTTCCGGCGCCGGCCAGCGGAGGAGCGGCGCGGTGCAGCAGCAGCAGTAGCAGCAGCCACGGACGGACCGGCAGACTGCGCAGCAGCAGCGCCCTCAGCCGCCTCGCCACGGGGGCAGCGCAGCCCTGCTCTACGGCGCTGGCGGCCCGGAGGCCGTGCAGTGGGGATTGGCCCAGCAGCGCGCTGTGGCGGGAGCTGGTGCTGCAGCTCTGGTGGCCGCGAGCTGGTGGCCACGCCTGATGCCAGGGCCGGCGCTGGAGCGCCATGCATCGGCCCAGCGGCGCGCAGTCGCGACGGCAGCCCTGCTAGCGGCTGCGCGAAGGGCGCCTACGCCTGCAGCCCGCCCGCGGGCTAGAGCTGGTGCGGCCGACGGCGTGCGGCAGACATGCAGCCCAGCCGCGGCCCGCAGCCGGCGGCGCCCAGGCCCGTGCTGGCGGGGCCCAGGCGGCAGGCTCCCAGCGCCGCGGTGCTGTCGTGTGGGCCGGCATGCGGGCGACGCATGCCGCCTGCCTCGGCGCCGCGCTGCCCGAGCGCTCGCGTGCCTCTGGTGGCACGGCGCCCTGCCCCCCGGGCTGCTGCCGGGCTGCTGCCGGGCTGCTGCCGGGCGTGCGTTGTGGAGGCCGGCAGCAGTGCTCGGCGCAGTGCTCGGCGCAGTGCTCGGCGCAGTGCAGTGCAGCCCAGCGCTTGGGGCACAGTCGTGGAGGGCTGGTGCCAACGGCACCTCCCGCCCCGCTTGCTGGAGTGCGGTGCGGTGCAGCGACGAAGCGTGGTGCGGTGCAGCCGCACGGTGCAGCGCAGCGCGGTGCCGAGGTCGTGTGGAGGCCGGCTGCCGTCGGCCTGGGCCCAGGGGGGCCAACCCGGTCTGCCTGCGACGCCGCCTCTCAAGTGCCCGCTGCCCTGCTGCTGCGCCCCCTCCCCCCCTGGCAGGTGGCGTGGCGGTTGGGCCGCACCCAGAAGCTGTGGTGGCGGCTGGAGGACGTGGTGGTGGACGGGGGCAAGGTGGCGCTCAAGCTGGCGCTCAAGGCGGCGCGGCCCGTGCTCGTGGGTGCGTGCCCGCAAGGCGTGACGTGACGTGCAAGGATCGCATGCGCCCATAACTAACCGGAACCAGCCCAACCCGTTACATGGGGCGGGTTTGTTGGAGCGCCCGGCCCGTGCGAGGCAGGAGGCGGGCTGCAATGAGGATAAATCATTCCTCGTCCTGAGCAATTCCTGATGATCCTATTAAGACAAGCATATATCTGAGCAGCCCGCCTGTCTGCCGCCGCCGCCGCCGAACGCCGCACTGCACTGTGGCGCATCGCGGGTTGCATGGTCGCCGTCCACTCTCATTTTGCGCTGTGCACTGCATCGTGAGCTGGGATTCGGGCGCCATTGCACGCCCTGGCCGTCCCGCCGCTGGTACTGCACAAGCTCCGCGACTGCGGCTGGCACTGCTATGCTGTGAGGATAAATCATTCCTCGTCCTGAGCAATTCCTGATGATCCTATAAGACAAGCATATATCTGAGCAGAGCGCGCCTTGCCGTCGCCGCCGCACGCCGCACGCCGCGTCCGCTTTCCGCCGCCGCTCTCAGTGTGCTGCACCTTCCACACCAGAGGGGCGGCCACGTTCCTCCATTGCGCGCTCCTGCCATCAATCACGCCGCCCTCCTTGTGTCCCGCCGCCATTGCGTCTGATTGCATGCCCCTGCGAACGAGACTGGCGCCGCTTGCAGTGAGGATAACTCATTCCTCGTCCTGAGCAACTCCTGATGATCCTACAAGACAAGCATATATCTGAGCAACCGACGGCCCCGCCTCGCAAGCCAACACCCGCGCAAGCTGCACTCGCCGCTCGCCGCATCAGCCCCCAACCCCGCCACGCGCTGTTGCACGCATGCTGCCGTGAGGATAAATCATTCCTCGTCCTGAGCAATTCCTGATGATCCTATTAAGACAAGCATATATCTGAGCAGCCACCCACCGCGCACAACCGTCCGCAGCCAGCCAACACCGCCATGCGCCTCCGCTCGCACCGCCTCGCAGCCAACTGCCACGCACAGCGTCCTCCCGCCACTAACCCACCCCACCGCCACACCAACACATCCCGCGCGCCGCCCGGCCCACATGGCCTCACCCGCCTTGCCGGCCGGCCTCCCTGGCGCGCTCCTCCTGGCGCCCAAAGCACGCCCAAGGGTCGCCGCCTGCCCTGCGCACACCGACCCCACACCCCCACGCTCCCAACCGGGCCCCCAACCTCCTCCTCTCCCCACCTCCCTCCCCTCCCCCCCCCCGCCAGGCCTCGTGCTGCACCGCGTGTCGCGGGTGCTGGACCGCAGCCGCAGCCTGCGGGTGCGCATGTCCAAGCTGCCCTACAAGGTGCGGCGGGCGGGGGAGGGGCGCGCGAGGGAAGGGAGGGGGGCCGGGGCTGCCAGCCGGAGGGGGCCGAAGCCGGAGGCGGGTGGGCCGAGGGCGGGCCTGAGCGTGGGGCGGGGGGCCACCAGGCACCGCACGCGGGGCGGGCAGTCGCGTGCCCCAAGGCTAGGCGGGGCAGCGGGCGGCCGCGGGCCCCGGTGTTCCCCTGGGTCCTGTGTCCGGCCCTGACCTTGCGCCTACTGCCGTGACCCCTCTCTCCGTACTTGCGTCGGTGCGCAGGAGGCGACGGAGCTGTACTACAAGGAGATGCTGGGGTCGGACTGGCGGGAGCAGCTGGAGGCGGACTGGAGGAAGGCGCAGGAGGACGTGGCGGAGGGCCTGGTGACGGGTGAGGGGGAGGGCGCCTGGGAGGGGAGGGGGCGAGGAGGCGAAGCGGGAGGTGAGGCGTATTACTGGCAGGCGAGGGCGTGGTCACGCGTCGCGAGGTCCTCGAGAGGCAGCTTTGGTGCGCGTGGCTCGCCAGCAACATGGGTGGTCGTGGCACCGGCCTGTGGTATGGCTGGTGAGGCCTGCGGCATGGCTGCCTCACCAGCGTAGGCGCACAGCCAGGACATGCGGACCGCCGTGCTCCCGCGCTCCCAGCCCACCCACACGCACGGGTCTCTCCCTCCTTCCCTCCCTCCCCCTCAGACGAGATCAACCAGGAGAAGCGCCTCATGACGGCGGCGCAGCTGCGGCGCCTGGAGATCGAGGAGTGGGACAAGCAGCGCATGAAGAACTTCTACCTCTCCTCATTCGGCGGCCTGCGCTGGTTCGACCAGATGGAGCAGGCGCTGCACAACCCGCTCTTCATCGAGAGCCGCGGCTGGACGGACCCCGTGGAGAACTGGGTTGGCCGCAACAGGGTCTACCACGGCGATCTGCCGGCGGCGGGGGTGAGCACAGCCAGGGTTGTGTGTGTTCTGCGTGTTGCGTGGGGACGGGGGGGCCGCCGGGGCCCAGGGGCGCGAAGCGGCGCACCGTGTGGCTTGCGGCTGCTGACGCCTCGCAGCCTCTCCCGCCGCTGTTGTTGAACCCAATGCCCCTCGCCGCCCCGCGCCGCCCCTGCTGCGCGTGCAACTACTGGTCGCCCCCTACCTCTCTTCACCCCGCCCTCCCTCGCTCCCCATCCTCGCCCTCCCTGCCCCCACCCCGTCAGCTCATGTCGGATGTGGCCTCCACCGCCATTGCGCTAAAGGAGGCCGAGCTGGGCCGCAAGCTGAGCGAGCAGGAGCGCACCGCCATTGTGCTGCGCGGCAGCCAGGTTGCCGGCGGCCTGCTGCCCGACAACGATCGCGCCCCCGGGCTGGCGGCGCTGGCGGCGGGCGGCGCGCTGGTGCCGCGCGCCAGCAGGTGAGGCGGCGGCGATTGAGCAAGGGGAGGGTAAGGAAGGCGGAAGAGGGGAAGGGGGAAGGGGCAGGAGGGGCATGGTTGTGTGGGCGCTGGGACGGCGCGGTGGCGGGGCCGCAGGGTGTGTGGCGGAGAGTTTCGGACGGCCGCTTGGGGTATGTTGGGTGGGCGGCTGAGGCGGCGCGGCCGTGCGAGTTGCGTGAGCGGCGGGCGGCGGCAAGGTGCGGCGGCGCCGCGTGCTTGTAGGCCCGCCGGCTGGGGGGGGGTGGCAGCATTGGGGCCTGTCGTGCGTGTGGGCCGCTGCAATGGGGCCCGAGGGGAGCCCGCCAGCGTACGGTACTCGTCAGTGCTGGCTTCTCGGTGGTGTAATGCGGGCTTCGTTGCGTGATCGCTGTCGGAAGCTTCTTATGATACGCTAGAACGAAGTCAAACAAGGAATATCTGTCACCTGCGTAAACGTGAATTCAAGGAATATCCGCACTGTCGTACGCACGGATGTGCGCCGCCACCCCATGCGGCACCCGAGGCGGTCATGCCACATGGCTCGACGCAGGTTTCTTTGCGTGTTCAGCACGCGACGCGGGGCGCAAGGGTCGCGCAGCGAGCCGGCCGCACAGGCGATGAGGGGAGAGGTCATCGTGATGTGACAAGAAAGACCAGCTGTGCGATACCAGGCGCCGCGCCTCCCACGGCCTCCCAGCGCGAGCCGTGAGCCGTGTGCAACGCAGCGCCCGCCGCTCACGTCATGGCCCCCGTCCGGGAGTCCCTACCGCTCAGCGCTAATGCGCCACTCGGCAGCGGCAACTCGCCCGCATGCACCGCGCCACTGCTCACCGCGTTGGGGCCAGCAGCGGGCCGCAGCGGCGCCACCGTCACAGCCTCCCCTGGTCACAGCCAGCGCTTCAGAGGCTTCCTTGCTGCGGCTACAGCAAAAAGCCAGCGCCGCGCTGCGCTGCCGTGCCGCGTCGCGCTTGGCACTGAACACGGCAGGCAGGCGCTCTGCCGACGCAAGAGGCGTATCGCACCCAGCAGCAGGCCACAGCTTGACCCTACATCCAGCACGGCGCGCGCCCCGACTAAGCCGGCCGTCCAAGTTCTCCACGCCGATCGCGGCCGCCCTTAGCCCCTCGCCCCAACGATTGGCGGCGGCGAGGCGTTCCTCTAGGACCCCGTTCGCCGCTAGCCCGCAGCCGCATCAAAGGCTGCCCGCCTGCCGCTGCTCCTGGGTAACACCGCGCCCGGTGATGCGGTGCACGGCGATGCTCGCACCCCAGCGATCAGCGCCGGGCCGCTCGCCAGCGGCAGCGCAGGCGCGCTCCAGCCGCACGGCGCCGGTGCTCTGCGGCCCAGGGGCTGCGGGGCTCCCGCTCCCGCAGCACGCCTTGGTGCCGGTTGGTTCAGGTACCGTACCCTTCTCTGACTTCTACGCTGGTTCAGCAGTTGAAGCTGTGGCGCCGGCGCCGGCCAGGCGCTGACACTGCGGCCGCCGCGAGCCCGTGTGATAGCGTCGGCGCTCGGGTGCCAATCCGCAACAGCGCATCGCCAGTACCAGCAGCGCCCGCCACTGGGGTTCGGCAGCTGCGCCGGCGCACCGTCAACCTGTAGATCCAGTTGCCCGGCGGCCGCGCCGCCGAGGCGTCCATGATGGGATGTGCGCCGCTGCCGTGCGCAGCGGCTACCGCCGGCGCCGCTGCGGCGCCTCCTCCGTGTGCGCGCTGCGGGTGCTGATGCGCTTCCGCAGCCAGGCCTGGTAGTCGCTGGCCGTGGGCTCGGCCGCGGCGGAGGCGGGGGGCTGCGCCGCGGCGGTGCGGTCGAGCGAGGCCTTGACGGCGCGCGGCCGCTCCTTGAGCAGGCGCACCGCGGTCCGTGCTAGGGCAAAGTAGTTCTTCAGCAGCTGCGCCTTGGAGGCTGACGACATGGCGTTGTGAGGCCTAGACAGGGCCGTGCGGCGTTGCAGGGAGGGTCGGCGGCTGCGGCCGAGGGGCAGGGTTGCGGCTGGGGTGGGTGCGCGGAGCGTGCCGGCAAGCAGGCGCCAGCAGGTGCTTACCCGGCTGTCAGTGATTTTCGCGTTGCTAATACTGCGGCATGCGTGCGGGAGTTGATGTGTCGGGAGCAGAAGAGCAGGCTGGGCGGTGATGGTCGCGTGCTGCAGGTCTGCCCAGTGCCTAACTTCTTGCACGGTCTTATGGAATGGAGGGCTTTTGTGACGCGGTGTGCTGCGGAGACGCGGCAGCGGCCTAGGAAACGCGCATTGCCAATGCAGAACCGCTCAACGAGCGCGCTCCAACCACGCGCAAGCCACACACGTACTTGCGTCACACTGCGCCCAACGCTGATACCTGCATCACAGCAACCACAAACCGACCTGCGCGCACCTGCAGTCGCCCGTTCGCCATGCAAGCCCTTGGGCACAGCCGCGCCGCGAGCGGCCGCGCTAGTCGCTGCCAGGAGCGCATGTCGCAGCCTGCTGTCAGGCCTAGCTGCGCGAGCCAGCGCTCCCACCCGACGCCCATCCTCGCACGCAACCTGCCATCCACCGCCGCGGCCCCCGTCGCCCCGGCCGGCGCTCGCCGCACGGCCCGTGGCCAGCCCGCCGCGGCGTCTGGGCTTCACCAGGTGCAGCAATCCACGGCCAGCGTCGCGCAGTCCTTCGAGCAGGAGCCGCTCAGCCCCTCGCAAGTGGGCTGGGGCTTCAGCGCCGGCGGCCTGCTCTTCCCCTACTTCCTGGGCGTCGCGCTGCAGCTGCAGGTGGGTGCTGAAAAGCTGCTCGCCAGCGGTCGCTCGCTAGCGGGTCGCTTGGCCCTCGCCCCCCCCCCCTTCCTCCTTCGCTGCCGGCGCGCTCGCCCCTAAGCACACGGCCGCCGCTACGCCGGCTTCGCGCCGCCGTCCCACGCCTTCGCGACACCCGCCAGGCTGCACCGCAGTACGGTACGAACCCATCCCACACCCACACACCCCTCCTCCTCCCCCCTGCCAGGATATGGGGGTCATCGTGCCCGAGACCCCGGTGGCGGGCGCCTCGGCCGGCTCCATCATCGCCGTGGTCATCAAGAGCGGCCTGTCGGAGGAGCGCCTGACGGCGGCGCTGCTGGACCTGGCCCAGGTGCATCGGGCGGAGGGGGCGCGGGGGGTTGGCGGGGGGTCGGAGAGGCAGGGCGCTGGGTTCGCGGGGTCGGGTGGTGTGTGGGCGGGTGCGTTCAGTCATACGCCTGGGCAGGGTGCGAGCGCTGGGCGCAGTTGTTTGACGTTGGGGGAAGTGCCGCAACGCAAGCGCCGCGCCGTCCCGGCTGCCCCGAACCGCACTGGCAAGGCCCCCACCTGCGCGCCGGGCTGCTGCTGGCCCCACGCAGACCCACGCACCTCGTCCTGCCGACTGACGCGTCGCGCCCCCCTTGCCCTGCCCATCAACCCGCCCGCAGGACTGCCGGGAGGGCGGTACGCGCACGCGGCTGCGCGGGGTGCTGGCGCGGGTGTTGGAGGAGTGCCTGCCGGCCGACATCCACAGCCGCTGCGAGGGCACCGCGCACCTCGCCGTCACGTCGCTGTGGCCGCGCATGGAGCCGCAGCTGGTGCGCGGCCCTCGCACGGCACCGTACGACTGTACGGCATGGGTGCTGTACGGCGGGTGGCCCCGGCGCGGCTTGCGCGGCTGCTGTCTGTGGGTGGCGGCGGCGTTGCGGCTGCCAGCCGCTGCTAGCCGCTGCTAGCCGCTGCCAGCCGCTGCTAGCCGCTGCTAGCCGCTGCCAGCCGCTGCTAGCCGCTGCTAGGCGCTGCTAGCCGCTGCTAGCCGCTGCTAGCCGCTGCTAGCCGCTGCTAGCCATTGCATGTCATTGCATGCCAGCCATCGCCCCAAAGCAGCAGTAGGGTCTACAAGGGGTCCTGCTTTTACACGGCGGCCGTGCGCTCCCCTGCATGCGCGCCACGCTGGCTCGAGGCATGCGGTGCCTCCACACGCTCCGTTCCCCGTCCGCCGGCTACAGGTGTCGAGCTTCAGCAGCCGGAAGGACCTCATCGACACCGTCCTCACCTCGTGCCACATCCCCTACTGGTGCGGCCGCCGGGCCCGGGTTGAAGTCGTGCTGCGGTGGCGGGCATTGGGAGGACTTGAACGGAGGACGAGCGCAGCACAGGTTGCGGACATGCGGGGGTTGTGGCCGTTGGGAGCGCCGCGTCGGCGGAGCCGTCAGGCCGGCCATTGCCGGAGACTGCCACCTAAGCGTCGCCCGCAGGGTGGACGCCAGCCTTATTGATGCCACGACGCGGCATGTTTCCAGATAGCACGTACACCATAAGATGCGACATTGTGCATGCATGCGCGCATTGCCGCCGGCCCCCAGGTTCGATGGCAGCCTGTTCCGCGAGTACCGCGGCGGGGCCTACTTTGACGGAGGTGAGAGCGGGCCAGGAACCCATACCATGCTAGATATGTGATCGCATCATAGGCGACCAAAGGCAAGGATAGGCGGCAGGGTGGCTGTGTGGCCTGCTTAAACTTTGGCAGGGCGGGACTGCAGACTCCCTCCGCCCGTGCGCCGCCCTTGGCCTCCAAGCCGTGCCAACACCCACACCTCATCCGGTGCCCCCCTCACCCCCTACCCCCAACATCCCCGCTCCCAGGCATCACGGACTTCATCCCACGCCCGGCCGGCGTGGAGGTGTGCCATCGCGTGTCGTGCTTCCCCTCGCAGCAACTGCGCGCCTTCCGCGACATCGCGCTCAGGTGGGGAGGCGCTGGCGCGGATTGGGCCCTGGGGAGGAACGGCGGAGCGGCCGGGGGCTTGGGGAGCAGCCGGAACGCAGCACACAGTCACGCCGTCGGCTCGTAACCCGCCGTCTGTGATGCCTACCCGGCCCCTCTGGCCCCTGCCCGCAGCCCTGACACGTTCGAGGGCGACTGGCCGTACGACATGCGCACGCTGCTGGGCTGGGCCTTTGAGCCGGCCTCGGATGACATGCTGCTCATGCTGCTGGACAAGGGCCGCAGGGACGGCCGGGCGTGGGCCCTGGCCAACGTGGCCGCGGAGCAGCTGGTGCTGGCGGCGTGAGGCGTGGGGCGCATGGCATGGGATGGCATGGCATGGTGTGGAGGGTTGCGGGGTGCGGGGTGTGGTGTGCGGGCTGCGGGCTGCTGTGTGGGCGGCGGCGCGGTGTGGTGAGGAGCACATGGCGCTGGGGCGGCTGTCCTGCTGTGGGGGCCGCAATGGCGCGGCGAGGGCGCTTGCGGAGCTGGAGGCGTGGGGAGTGAGGCCGTGGAGGCATGGGGCGATGGCTGGGAGGGGAGGGAGCGGCATGGGGCCTTCCCCGGTGCCAGCGTGAGAGCTGTAGAGTAGCAGGAGGGCGCGGCGTGAGGTCGCGTGTAGCGAGTGTGTGCTGTGCTAGCAGGATGATCCCGGCTTGACGCCTGGCGCCGCGGCACATGCAGTTGCGTGGGTTGAGGCCGTGAGGAGAGAGGGGAGAGACGCGAGAAACGCGCGGGCGTGTGTGTTGAGTCTGCTTGGGTCGGTTGATGGCCACGGCATGCGAGTGCGTGGCGGTGCTGGTGAGCAGTTGAATGCTGGGTGCGCGACGGTTGGAGGAGTGTCCCGCTTGCTGGCCAACAGCGTGGGGGGCTGCTGTGCAGGCCTCGAGGCGGCGGTGGCCGGCAGGATGGAAGCCGCCACAGTGTCATGAGTTGGGTTGCTAGTCCTTCTGCTATGATGATTTTAAGTTTGTGTGCGTCTGTGTTGGGTGCGCTAGGCTCTGGTGTTCGCTGGTGGGTGAGTGGTGCTAGGAGTGTTGGCGCCCGGCGCCCCTCACTGCGCCCCTCACTGCCACTGTGGGTCGCTGCGGCGCTGCGGAGGGCGTGGCGTGCCGCTGCCGCAAAGCGCATGGCATGGCTGGGGGGGCACGACATGAGAGCCCGGCGGGGTTTGCACCTGGCCGGCCTCCGGATACCAATCGCGAGCCGTGTGCGCTTGCGGCACTGAGTGCGCAGCGATGTGAGCGGACTGCAGGCTGCATGTGTCAGCCCATAAGGGTGAGATGAACCCTGTCCCTATGAAGTGAAAGGAGCGGCGAGTGCGGTCGGGGCTGAATCTCCCGGCCGACGGGAGGAACGCCCCTGGGCAGCGAACCTCCTCGTAGTTATGGCTGCAGCGTGTGTTGTGCGAGTGGCGTTCTGTGTTTTGTTCTGGGCGGCCTTCCTTTTCTAGCGAGTGAGCCATGCCGTTGAGCTGCTGGCACCACCATCGCGGTGTGCTCATTCCTGTCGTTCTTGTCGCTGTACCTGTGAGCTTGTCGGCTTGTGTTGTTGTGGTGTAGCAGCCTGGCGCATGTGCCGGCCCACTGCCTTGCTGTTTGGGCAGTGCGTGTTCACGAGTGCCCCCAGCCAGCTAGACCTGCCCCGCCCCTGGCTTGCCGCCAGGCAGCTGCGGGAGGCCGCCCGTGCGGCTGCAGGCCTCTGGCAGTGTCCGGGCCGTGCAACAATAAGCACAGCTGCAGCCCGGCACGGTTCCACACATGTACGCGGCAGCAAGCATGGGCGCCTCGCCGGCGCACAGGCGCATGCGTGGGAGGGGTTGGGAGGGCTTGGGAGGTGTAGGGGTGATGGGCGCGCTGGCTCACGCCCGATAGGCCAACCGGCGCCAATCGTTTTCCTAGCTGTCGCCTTTGGTAGTTTGGTTGTTTGCCCATGTTTTCGGGGCCCTCTGGCCTGAGCGCAGGCGATGCCGTGCTGCGTTGTGCGGCAGCTGCCCCGATCCGCGCGCCACATTCGTGCAATGCCCACCGGCACGCAAAGACGAAGATGGAGGCGATGTGTGCTGGCCGCAAGCTGCTCCCTTCGCGGCGCTCCCTCGATGCCTTACCATGCTCGCTTGAGCTCTGCGTATCAAGGCCTGAAAGGGGCCCGAGGCCGCGCGAGCACAGCCGCAGGGCGGCCGCGGCATCGTCAGGGGCGACGGAAGCCCAGGTCCCACGTCACTCCATGGTTTGCCCAACTTACTACATGCTCGCAGCTACACGAGGGCCTGAAGTGCGGCCCGTGCCAGCTGCAAATGGCAGGGTAGGTCGAAGTCACCTTCGACTGCCATGCTGGTTCTGAAGTAAAACGCCACCTTGACGGGGACCTCGAGGGGCCGAGCGGGGCAGCGAGCCATCCCCCCGGTTGTAACGTGATGTCCTCGGGACGCATGTCCTTCGATACTACCTTACGTTACTGTGGGTCCATTGGGACAGACGTTACATGGGGCATGGGGCTATGGGGCATCGTGCCCGCTTTTACGTTGTGGAAAACTAAAGCGACGCCAGGGGTACGAGCCTGCGAAAACGAGGATTCACTATATCTGGTAGCCTGCGTAGAGGGGCGACGACACAGCAAACAGAGGCAAGCAGGCCGCAGGGCCAAAAGAGGAACAAATGCAGCGGCGGCGACGCACCTGGCGCAGAACAGCGCGTTACACAGGAGGGTAGGAACCGGCCAGGATAGCTGTGGCGTCCTGTCGTGGCCCTGTCTCAGCGCGGCAAGGAGCAAGTCTCGGCAAGACCGCCTGTGGCAGCCGGGATTGCTGCGGGGAAACGGAGGGATTGCCCTGGCAGGCCGCCTGATGCGGGTGGAATTTCTGAGGGAGACCGTCGGGATTGCCCAGGCAGACTGCCACCGGCTGGGGGGATTGCTGTGGCACAGCGGTGGGATTGCCCGGGCACAACGCCGCCGCTGCCGGGATTGCCGCAGGGCACGACGGGATTGCGATGGAGCAGGAGGAAATTGGGGTGGCGCCTCCTGGTTCATGAGGAAATTGGGTTGGCGCCCCGGGGTGTGGGCGCCCGAGCCGGGCCGATTCAATTCCAGCGGGTCGCAGCGTAGGCTAGGGCTATCTGTGAATGCAGCGCAGACGTGGTAAGAAGGTTAGCAATGCTGTGTGTGTGGTGTGGCGTCTGCCGCAAAGCGGGCACCCTGAGCGACCCCATGCGACGCGGCAGAACCAAGCTCAGCTGCCGTACGGCGGGGGCTGCATAGCAGCCGCTTCCTGGCAAGCCACGCCTCATGTTCATAGTACGAGCCTTGACCCAGCACCACGTCACGCGGCAGGGCGCTGCGGCTGAGTTGAGCCCAGGCCGGGACCCGTCAAAGCCACACCCCCAACACGCGACGCGAGATGCCCAGCATCACACATATCACCCTGGCCTAAATCTAGGCGCGCTGGCCTGCCCACATTGTCGATGCCCGGCTACCTGTCTAAGACACTACAAAAAAAATCACGATCCAGATCCTAACAAACCGATAGGTCCAGGACTGGATCACGCAACAGTCCCAGGTACACGCAGCGCAGGGGCCACAGCCTGCAGCTGCCAGCTATTGCTCCAGAATAGGGGTCCAATTCCCCACAGTGACTATGTTGCTATTCTTGACCCGCTCCACCGCCTAAGCCTCCATCTTCCCTGCCCAACTGGCTCCTCCTGGCTGCTAAGGCACGCACGGAGCCATAAGAAGTCACGAGTACGCCGCCAGCCTCTCCGCCCCCCCC
>BDDC01001402.1:0-26900 GCA_001662425.1 Chlamydomonas sphaeroides
AGGGAGGCGTGCCGCCAGGGGGTACCGCTAGACGGTGGGGCGGGGGTGTGAGGGAGGCGTGCCGCCAGAGGTGCAGCGATGTCGTGGCGGCACGGCAGCGGTCCTGGCCTCGGTGTCAAACGCCCTCGTCTGCGCGCCGCTGCCCCTCAACAGCTCCCCCACGCCGCAGGGCCTCCCATGCCCACTGTCCCCCGCACCCTAACTTTCCCGGCACGCAGAAACTCATCGTGCCACGTCTGCACCACGTGCAAGTCATGAATGCGCTGAGCGTGGCCGCCGAGTTCCCAACAATGCGTCACGTGGGCAACCATGCCTAACGCTCCTTCACTCCTGCCCGCGCCCTCACTCATCATCACGCCCTCCCTGCCTCCTGGCGCTCGGCCACCCCCGCCCCGGACCCCCGCGCACCCCGGTGTATGCGGTGCCCGACATGTGGTCTGGGTCGGTCCGCCCCCAGTGGGTGAGCACGATGGAGGCGTTGTACACGTCGGTCGGCCTGGGGGCGAGGCAGGGAAAGGGCGGAGCGGGGCCCGTGCTTGGGCAGCGGCGTGATGCGCATCGGTGCGTGTGGTGTTGGGCCTACGCTGCGTCGCTGCCTGCTGGGGCTGGGCCGTATGCGGCCGGGAAAGCGCGTCGGCAGCCCGCACCCGGCCCCTTCCCCGAGGGCGCCCGGCCCCACGCCTTTTGCCTCGCCGTGCGGCATGATACCACCACGCCCACGACAACACCACACAACGAGTGCACAAATTACATGACATGCGCATTCGTACATCAATCAAGACTATAAGCGGCCGCCATTACCCACATCCAGCAGGCGCCCTCGTCGTGCGGCATGAGCCAGATGTGGTCGCGGCCCCCTCGCCGGTTCCACCTGCGGGGAGGATGGTGCGGCCCGGGGACCAGGGCCCGGCGGGCGTCGGCCGAGGGCTGAGGCGCGAGCGAGCGAGGGCGCTGAGCAAGGCAGCTCGCGGCCCCGGGCGCAACCGCGCCTCGGCCGCCGTGCTTCGGCCCGCCGTGCGCTCAGTGACCCGCACGCATGCCCCCGCTGGTTGCTGGTTGCTGGTTGCTGGTTGCTGGTTGCTGGTTGCTGGTTGCTGGTTGCTGGTTGCTGGTTGCTGCAAGCGCAGGTCCGGGCCGGCGCGCCGCCGGAGTACGCCCGGGCAGGCGCAGCCTGGGCAGGCGCAGGCAGGGCAGGCAGGGCAGGCAGGGCAGGCAGGCGCACCAGGGGTGCTTCTCCCGCAGCCAGGTGGCCAGCTCGGATATCATGTTGGCGCCGTGCATGGGCCGCAGCGCTGCACGGGGGCAGGGCGGGGCGGGAACACGGTGGGGCCATGGGGCAGGAGGGGGAGGAGGAAACTTGGCAAGAGCGGGGGAGCAGGGGCCGCAGGGGAGCAGGGGCCGCAGTGCCGCCGCATGCGTCTGGGCCTGGTCCGGTAAGCGACAGGCGGCGCGGCCCCCTCCCGCGGGATGGGCGGCGTCCCGCTGGCAAGCGGCGTCGCCTCCCGTAGCAGAGCGCCGCAGCAGCCCCCACCACCCGCGCCTTGCTGCAGGCGAGGGCTGCACAGCTAGGCTGCACGGCCTCCCGCGCCCCGGCGCCAGGACCGCATGCGCGCAGCCGCCTGGGCCCTCGCACCAAAGGGCGCGTGCCACCAGGGCGTGTCGGCGAAGCCCAGGACGGGCCACGCGTAGCACGCAAAGTAAAACGGCACCTGCGAACCGGGCGGCGGATGTACGGCAGAGAGTGTACGGCATGGCTTGCACTGCCACGTTGTTTGCGTTGTGGATTAGCGTCCAAGGAAGCCCCAGCACCGACAGGTTCCCCCGGCCCGCCCGGGCGATGGGCTCACGTAGAAGAAGTCGGCCTCTTCCGGGTCGAACGTCCTGCATCAGGCACCCGGCAGACGGGGCGGCCGCGTGGGAAGGAGGTCCGGACGGCAGGGCGCAGGGTGGGCTTCAGCAGGACTGCCGGGCTGTACGTATCGTGCTCCTTCCCACCCCGCGCGCGCACGCCATGCCCGGCTGACCCTCCTGGTCCTGGCCCTGGCCTCGGCCTTCGCTGCCTTGCCGCCTGGGGCCACCGCCCTGCATGCGCTCGCCCTGCCGCTGCGGAGCCCCTGCCGCTGCGGCGCTTGGCCGTGCTCGGCTCCGGGGCCTCGCATGCTCCTACCGCAGTGGGCGCTCTCGTGCTCGCCCCCTCCCGCACATTCACTCGCCCCCTCCCGCACCTTCACTGGCCCCCTCCCACACCTTGACTCGCCCCCTCCCGCACCTTCACTCGCCCCCTCCCGCACCTGTGCTCGCTCTGGGCCATGAGCTCGTGCAGCAGCGTCTCAATGCTGTAGGTGCCGCCCGTGAGGCCGGTGTGGTTGCCGGCTGCGCGGGAGGTAGCGGGGGCGCAGGGCGGGGCGCTGGGGCTACATGAGGCCGGTGGCCAGCCCCTGTCTGGCCAGATGCGGCAGGCAGCCCCTGGCTGGGCCGCGAGGCAGCCCCTGGCTGGGCCGCGAGGCAGCCCCTGGCTGGGCCGCGAGGCAGCCACGGATCACGGACAGGGCCGGGGAGCGCAGGGCGCGAGGCAAGGCCCCGCCGGCAGGGTATCTGCCACCGGCCTGGTGTGCGAGCGCCGCAGCCCACTGGGGAGCCGGCGCCACCGACTGTGCGCCGTACCACTACCGCTGCCACCCTGATCCCGACTGCGCGCGCCCAGCGCCTGGCGCGCAGGCGCGCCCCGCCAACCGTGCAGCGCGCGCCGATGGCGGCCGCCGCATCACCGCCGGCACTCACGGTACCACCGCCGCCACACGCATTGGTCCCTGCGCCGCCAGGGGTGGAGAGGGAGGGCAGCAGCAGCAGGGGGCAGCGGGGGCGGCGGGGGCCGGCTGAATGCGAAGCTGTGCGAAGCTGTGCGGGGCTGTGCGGGGCATCAGAGAGCCGTGTTTGCAGGCAGGGAGGCAGGCAGGCGGCCAGGCAGGCGGGCGGGCAGGCAGGCAGCGGCAGGCCGGCGGGCAAGCAGGCGGGCAGGAGGCAGCTGATGGGCTCCGTTGGGCCGTCACCGTTGCAGCCCTCGCAGCAGCAGGCCCCCGGGGAGCGGGGGTGTGGGCCCGCGCAGCAAGCTGCAGGAGCCCCACCCCCGTCGCCGTACGGCGCGCACCCGAACACCCTGTACTGCAGCATGCGTGACGTGTACTCGGGCGGCACGTCGTACACCTGAGGTACCGTACGGCACGGCGCACGGCAGGCAGCGTCAGGCGCGAGGGCGTGCACCTGCGGGCGCAGCGCAGCCGCGCTGCATCCCAGGGCGCCCGGGCCATCGCCCTCGTCGCACCCTGCCGCTGCACGCCCCCGCCCCGCCCCGCCCCGTGCCCTCCCTCACATAGATGAGCGGCCTGGGCCGTGTGGCGGCGGTCGGCACCAGCTGCGCCGCGGGCGGTGTGGCCGTCACCTCGCGCAGCCACGGCCGCGCGTCGCCCGTGCGCGCCTCCTCGTGCAGCGCTGGCCAGGGCACGGCGCGGCGCGGCGGGGGAGGGGGCGGGGATGGCGGCTGTGAGGAAGCAGGCACGCGGCCATCCGTTGGCCCCGCCCCCGGCCACGCGCCCTGGCACACCGGCCCAGCCGTAGCCGCAGGGCACAAAGCGCTGCCGGTGGGTTTCGGCAACCGCCAGCTGCCGCCGTACCGGCCAGCTGCCGCCGCACCGCCCGCAGGTGCAACGGATGAAGTCGCTGCGTGGCGAGATGCGTTGCACCCATAGCCGCTACTTGCCCCGGGCCTCACCCGGCTCCATCTCGAGCCCCGCCCGCTTGCGGCTGCAGTCCGAGCCGTACCACCCCGGGTGGCACCTGCGGGAGGCCAGGGGTGGGGGTGCCGGGAGGAGCACGGGGCAGAGGCGGTCGGCCAAGGCGTCGGGGCCATACGCGGGCCAGGAAACGGGTGGCGGCCCACGCGGGCTGTGGCTTCTCCGCTTCCGGGCATGACGCATGGTGGGCAGGAGTCCCCGACACCTGAAGTCGTTAGAGCCTGGTTGGGGCCGGTCCCGTTCTAAGTGGCAAGGGGGCCCCGGCGGTCGCCCCCTACGCCGGAACCCACATGCGCGGGAACCCTCCCCCCCTCCCCTTCCCCTTCCCCCTCCCCTAGCCCTTGCCTTTCCCCTTCCTCGGAGGGGTCGCACCTGCAGTGCCCGAAGAAGCAGTGTCCGTGGCCGGCGCACTGCGGCGTGGAGGCAGCGGAGCCGCGAGCAGGGTGGGGGTGGGGGCGCAGGGCAGGGCCCTCTACCTGGCCGCCCTACCCTGGGCCTAGGGCCCTGAGCCCAGGCCCAGCATTGCCGCCCTGCAGCCCGCCTCGCAACACCTGCCCGCCGCGACTGCCCCGGCCCTCCACTGCCAATCAGAGCGCCCGCTCCCGCACCTCTCGGCTCATGGACGCCTACAAGCCTGACAGGAGCACCGCTACCGCCCCGCACACACGCGGGTCGTATTACTTCACGTCCCTATTTCTGAACACGCGCCCCTTGCCTGATTTAGGCAGGTGGTCTCCATGGGCACGCTGCCATCGCAGGGCTCCGCCACCTCCAGGTAGCAGTTGCAGCTGGGGAGCGGAGGAGGACGAGGGGGGAAAGAAGGAGGGGAAGGGCAGGGCTCGTGCTAGGGCAGCAGCACGCCAACGTACGCCCTGGCCGACAGCAAGCCGCTTACGCAAACGTCGAGTTGATGGCGTTGCACCAGCCCTGCGGGCCGTAGATGTCCGCCCATGCCGGGCCCGGCCGGAAGGTCTTGCGACCCTGCTCGTCCTGTGGGCCGTACGGGGCAGCGCGTACGGCAGGCGTACGGCAGCGCGACCATGTGGGCCAGACGGAGAGTCGCCTTCGCTTGCACCCTATCATCGCGAGCCCCACCCCACGCATCAGCCCCACCCCCTTGTGCCACCGGCCCGGCAGCGGTGAGACAGCGCCGTGCGCTCTACCCCTTGGTCCAACCCCCCGCCGCCTGGGGCCGCCCCCAGCCCACCGTGCCGGGGGTGCAGGCGTCGCTCATGGGGCGCCCCCACTGCACGGGCGGCGTCCAGGGCGGGGAGCCGGGCGGCGCCGGGATGTGCCGGAACTGCGGGCGCGGCCGGGCACCGGTTGGGTTGGCGGGGCGTGCGGTGAGGCGGGGCAGCGCTGCGCGGGCGGGGCGCGAGCGGCGAGCTGTGCGGGGGGCCCGACCACCCGCCCCAGCGCAGCACAGTCGGACCGGGGCCCCTCCGCCCGCATGCGAGGGCGCGCCCCGGCCTGCCGGCTGCTGGGCGGCGCCACCTCAGCAGAGGGGCAGCAAGGGACGGACGCGCGCTGCCGACGCGCGGGGCCGCGCGCGCTTGGCGGCGGCGCCCACGCGCGGCAGCTGGAGGGCATGCGTCGCTTCGCACCCCCGCCCCACAGCGCCGCACCTTGCCCTGGCCGCAGAAGCAGGCGCCAATGTCCTCCCAGCAGTAGCCTGGGGGCCGCAGGCGCACACGCAGCCAAGCGCGTCAGAGGGGCTGCGCACACGCCGTACCACAGCACCGCGCCGGCTGCACCATGCCGTACGACGGCGCCTGCCTGGCGGCCGCCGGGAGGTGCCCGCTGGCGACCGGCCGGCCCTGCTGCGGCCTTGTCAGCACCCGCCCGGGCTGCGCGCTCGCAGGGCCTCACTCGCGGCCACACATGCGCAAGCAGCTGCGGGGACCGACCGGCCGGCACCCACCGTAGCAGCGCGAGGGCGTCCAGCCCTCTACCGTGGCGGGCCCGATGTCGAGGCCGTCGGGGCCCACGGAGCTCTGCGCACGGCGCGTGGCGACAGCGAGCGCGAGGGGTCGACGTGGGCGAAAGAAATTACGGAGGGGTTGTAGATTGGGAGAGGTTGCGAGCGCAGTGGCACAGGTCCAGAGGAGGGGGTGCTTGTGCGCCACAAGCTGAGCCACAGGCGCCTGCATGCCCAGGGGCATGGTCCAGGGAGGCCCGGCCCAGGTTCCGGCGTGGAGTCCAGGGCTCGCCAGCACTTTCCGAAGCACCTAGGGGTCCCCGAGCCTTGCTGCGTCGCGCCTCACGCACGCGCCCTACGCGCGCGCCAACGCGTGCGGCAGCGTGGCCCTAGCGTGGCAGCTGCAGCGGGTGCAGCACTTCCACAGCCGGCCCGCTGCCAACCCAGCCCGCCGCCCCGCCAGCCCCTGCCGCCCCAGCTGCCGCCCACATGCCCGGCCACCACCCTTACCCTTACCCTTGGTCCACCCCCCACCCGCCCGCCAACGCAGCGGCCCCGCCCCCGCCCGCAAACGCAGACCCCCCCACACACAGACACACACCGTGCAGTCCTTGGGCCTCCGAGCGCAGCCGCTCGCGCGGCGCCACGGGCGCGGCGAGCCCCTGCCGCCGCACCTCCCTCCCTGGCCTGCCCCCCCTGCCATTCCCCCCCCCAAAACACACACACTGCTTTACCAACCCTGAGCGTGCCGTGCGGGTCGTGCTTACTACATGTTACCTAGTTGTGAACACGCACTGCTGCCAGGGGCGGGTCGCACGAGGGCGCCTGCCCGGGCCCGGCCCCGGATCGAGCGCACAAGGCCCCAATGCCCGCCTCTGCTGGCGGCTGAGCGGTGGGCGCCTCAGCCGCGCACTCCGCACTGCGCCACCACGCCGATCGTGAACGGCATGGTTTTCTCACCGTGGGCTGCGTGGCGTTCCATTCCTCCGGTCTGCGGACGCGGTTGGTGCAGTGCCGCTTCACCTGCTGCCCGCAGTCGGGGCCGCCGCGGCCTGCGCGCGGTGCGGTGCGGCATGGCGCGGTATGCATGCGTGCGTGCGTCCGTGGGTGGGTCGTGCATGCGCCAGGCGGGTGCGGGGTGGGGCCGGGCTGCCAGTGTAAGGCGGTATTCCGGCCGGATCCAGTGGGAAGGCAGCCAGAGGGGTCAGTCGGGGTGAAGTTCCGCCAGGAACACGGCGCGGCGGTGGCTCAGATGATGGCGTCTCAAGGTACGCGGTGACCCGGATGAAGGAGCGACTTTGGGATAGCATGTTGTCCAATCCGGTTGGGGGAGGCCGTCGTGACAGTCCCGGAGGAATGCTAAGGCGCAGGGGTTACGCTCGGCTGGTGGGCGCGGGCCCGGTGTGTCACGACGTGCCGGCAGCGGCGCGATGTGGACGGAAACGCATGACGGGCTGCTGGCGCCGAACCGTTGACATGTTAAGCTTAGCAAGCTATTGACGTGGTTGACTTACCGGCAGGGCTTCGTCCGTGAAAGGTGCGGCGAGCATGAGGGAAAAGCAGGGCAGGCGCAGCACGGCTTAGTGGTCGGTGGTTTCCAGCGCGGCATCCCTTGACGCGCTTGGGGCACAACAACTTCAACTAGAGGTGCAGTAGTCTCCCCGGGTCCACGCCTCGCACGGTAACCACTATGGTAGCCACTTGCCAGTTGCAAAAGCCCGTGTCGTGGTCACAGACTCCCCAGCCGCTGCAATCGGCAGGGCAGTCCCGGTTGCCCCGCGGTACCGGGCGCGTCGGAATGCGAGCCTGTCGCAGGAAGTCATTGCACCAGGTACCCTTGGCAACGCCGCAGCGCTTTCGAGCTGCGGCGAGAGTGGACAGGTGCGGGAGACGTGGGTAAGCAGGAACGCGATGGCGCAAATCCGGGTTTGCATGGGCGGCAGGCATCGACCGCAGCAGTTATGATACCATGATGATCGCCGCTGAGGTCCTCGCGGCGGAGGTGCAGCGGCACGCTGGCACTTCCATCTGCCGCCAAGAACTGCGCAGGCGGCAGCTCATATTTCCATGTCGGCAGCTGAAAACCGCTATGTGCAGTGGCAATCGCTGCAACGATTAAGACGAGACGGAGCATGCGGACCAGCTGTTTACTTCGGTTCGCTCGACTGTAGTAGGCGCGAAGCATGTGTATCCATTACACTGGAGCGTGGCACGGTGCCGGCTATGTGTGGAAATGCGCCCGGCGAGCGTGCACCCGGATGCCTAGCGGGTAGCGGCCCGTCGCGCTGCCTGTAGAACCAGAGCAGCTGTACAGGTAGCCCCCTTGATATAATTCCCCAAGTGCGTTATCCCGCACGTTTCTTTTTCGGCTAAAAGTTGGTTGGGAAGCCCCCAACGGTTTTCACGACCACCCAACGCGACCAAGCTACACAGCCCAAGGGATGGTACTTGCACAGCGGTAGCACATGTCGCTTGGCTGCATAGTCAGGGCGTTGTGGTGAGGGGTCCATTTTTGGGCGTAGCCCCCGCGCTCATGCGGGCGGAGCAAGCGTGGAGCGCGGTTGCCTCGGCGGCTCGGCCGACCCCGCAGCCGTCTGATCGCAGGCAGGCGGTACTGGAAGGCTGCGAAGCGGCCACAGGCGCTCATCGTCGTGCGCAGCGATGGCGCCAGCGCAGCAGCGGCAGGCGGTGGCCCTCTGCCACCCGCAGCCGCAGCACACAAGCAAGGATGCCGGCCTGCAACGATGGCGTCCCGCGCCCCTGCCGCCGCGGCGCAGCCCCAGCCAGCGCAAAGAAAGGCGTCCAATCAGCGAGCGGTGTTGCAAATCGTGCGCAGGCCAGGCAGGGCGAAGAGCTCTGGGAAGTCCGCCTTGAGGCTGGCCCTCACCCCGCCAGCAGACCCCAGCCGCGGCGGGCAGCGCGGGGTTCCACCGAAGGCGAGCTACAGCGTACCAGGGGCCCGGGGCCAGGGGCTTGGGCGGCAACGGAGACCTGGCGTAGCGCACCGTCATCGCGAAGGCCTGGCGAGGCTCACGGGGGCTCGCGTAGCCGTGAGCCTTGATCAGCCGTGACAGCGCCGGCGCTGAGGCAGCCAGAGCCGCGCCGCGCCGCGCAGCAGCGTGCGCCAACGAAGGTACACCCGGAGCTTTCAATAATGAACCAGCATGGACGCTCGAGGTTAGCCGCAGGCTGAGCGGGCACTAGCCAGGCTGGGCGTACCTGGGCAGGGCCTTCGCTTCCACACGCTTCCCCCAAATCGAGGTCGCTGCTGCAGCGAGGCACCACCGCCTGCATTGGGAGCCACATATTAGTGATCTATTTGGACGTATGTTGTTCAACGGATGTGGAACCACGTATGATCGACAAATATGACCCCACCTGGATGGCAAAATGGGCGTAGCCCCTGTCGCGTCCCTCGTCTGGGGCCCTCGGGCCGCCCCCCGGACCATCGGGGCTTCATCGATTAAAAGCGTTGAAACGCAGGCGCCCACCAGCAGGCGCCCACCAGCATCGCAAGCAGCGCCATACGTCGCAGTGCCGTACACATTGGGGCGCGACACCTGGTCCCTTCACCCTGACATGGCCGGGGCACGCTTGCGTGCAGTAAGATGGCTGGCACGCCGGCCACCGGCCTAGCGCTAGCACAAGCGCACGGCCTCTATCAAAAAAGGCCGCCACCTTGCCAGCCAGGCACGGCCAGGAGTCAGGGCCCGCCCTCGCGCCGCCAACTCATTCCCAACATCGCTGTGCTTCCGCCTGGCGGTGCCAGCTGAGGCTGAGCTCGGCCGCTTGCCGCGGCCGCCGCCCCCGCTGCCGCGCAGGCCCGGCCCGGAGGGGGCGGCCGCGGTCCCTCCCCGGCCTCCCCGTCAAAACTCGGGTGGCTGCGCTTGACGTGGCTGCTACCGCCGCCTGGCCCAGGACCTTAGCCGCCCCCATCGCCAACACCGTCGCCGCCCAGCGCCCAGCGCAGCAACGCGTCCCGTAGGGGTCCAGTGACGTAGTACGGAAGGTAGACAGAGCCTTGACGCCAGCCTTGGTCCATGCCACAGCGCCGCACTACGCTTATCACGCGCGCGCTCTTTACCGACCGGGATAGCGCTCGCAAGAATTTCCCATGATGGACGAGGGCCGCGGTGACGACCATCCGATGTGAGGCAAAGCGCACGACGAAAAGGAGGACGGTTGACACCGGCGGAGGGCATCAGGGCAAGGGGCACGAGGGCATGTGATTGTAACGGACGAACGTGTAGTGCGCTAATGGCTCGGCAAAGTAAGCGGGGTGTAATGTGGACCGAGACTGGCGGCGAGAAAAGAGAGGAGCGGGCAACCGGGCAGCGTTAGGCGCGTGGGGCGGCGATGTCCGACATGGCCAGCCGGAAGGGGAGCACCACATCGCCCATGCGTGTTTGCTGGGAGTAACAAGTAACGCCGGGGCCGTCGTCAACATGCCGAGCATGGGCAGTTGCGTGTCTGCCCCACGCAGCGTAAGACTGCCCTGGCTGCCTTCCCTATGGCAGGCCGTGTGTACCGTCGTCGGCAAGGGCACTGGCGCCGAGCAAGGAGACCGGTGACGCCGGCGCAGGGCCACGCGGCACAGGGCCACGCGGCACAGGGCCACGCGTCACTGCTGGGCCTGTGTCAATGGTGTCGATGGCGTGTCCACGGGCCGGCTCTTGATGGGAGGCGAGGCCCCGGGGGAATTTTTCGGGCACAACAGACAGCGGCATCTTTGATTACAAGTGGGCTGCGCCCCCTGCTATTCGAGAGTCAGAAAGAACGGGGTTGCACCTGACCCTCCGACGTTAAGGGTTATGCAGGGGCAAGTGGGCTGCACCCCTTGCTGATCAGGCTGTCGCGTCGATTCTGTTGGTGTTTCCGCACGTTTCCGCAGCGTCAGCGCACAGCACCGTTGTGACAAGGTTAACGTTGTAACAAGTCACCTATGAAAAGAAGGGAAAGGCGGTTTGTGCCGCTGCAAGGACAGTGGTTGAATATGAGAGCACCGCGGTTCCGGGCGGGGCGGGGCGGGGGTTGTAGGGTGCGGCACGCGGTGAGGCGGCAGGCGGGGGTGAGTGGGGGAGAGGCTGCGACGCCCCTACCATCTGTACGTGCAACACGTTGCAACCCGTGTCCGCCGAGCATGCTCGCGGGTGGCTGCCAACAAACAATGGCACCCGGGTTATAACAGCAGGTACATTTTTCGCGGGTGCATTCGCAGGCTCGTCCGCTGCCAACACGCACACTAAAGTATTCTACTGTAGGACTCTTTTATTATTGCACGGACACGATGGAACAGTAGCGTCTTGCGTGAACAAGTTGCACTGTTGGACGCCTCAGCTCTAATGCCGCCTTCCAACAAATTGCGCTTTGCTTGACTACAAGCACAGCTGAGTCGCTTAAGCCGGCGTGTACGCGCCCTGGCAAACGTCCATTCGGTTCGAGTATGCTTCAGGCTGCGCAGCAGCAGCAGCTGAGGTGCGTCGTCAATCGAGACAATCGAGATGATGTGCCTGGGCAGCATCATTACAGCTGGCACAACGTGTCTTCCGGGTGCATGTTCACGACTGGATGGCCTATTGCTGCACTGCTGTTGAACTTCTGCGCAAAGCGCCAAAACATGCGATGTGTGCGTCATGCCATCCGAGAGCCGCCGTCAGCCCGCCCCACTGCCCGAGCCTGCACACATGCAGCCGAGGTGCAGGGAGGTGCCGTGTCGCTGCCGCCCGCGCCCGAGCCAGGGCGGCCCCGCCCGAGATGTCAGCCCTCACGTCTGATCCAGAGGGTCCCTACAGACCCTGTACCAGTCCGACAATTTTCGGCGACACGAGTCCCAACACCCGCCGGACCCCCCACCGGACCCCAACCGTAACCCCAAACACATCCCCAAAATGGTACTCTGCTCGTAATTGCAGGCCCGGTGAGCGCTGGCGAGACGACGAGCTGGTGCTCGTATGCTGCTTACATGTGGACATCGGCAACCGGTACGAAATTTTGCGCTGGGCCGCAGCTTGCGGCCTTCGATCGCTTTGCGGCAGGGTTCCCGCCCCCTTAGCCTGTAGCACGCCAGACCGGGCTTCATCTGTATTACCCCGGCCCGCCCTTGCATCAGATGGAGCAAGATTGCCAAGCAGCTCAACGGTCGCAACGGTGAGTGCCTGGCATACAGCGCACCTGCGACGCCACGCACCATCCAATTCAACATCCCCGCTTGCGTGTCTCCTTACTTCGCAGACACCTCCGTAAAGACGCTATGGACCAGGTGAGCCGGATCCTGCAGTACACCACGCATGGAGCCACGTCCTTCCGCACCGCATGCCCGGATGCTCGATTTCGATGCGCCAACATCTCCCATCCTCTGGCCCCCGCTCCATCGGTTGCCTACCCGCAGCCGGGTGCGCACCCTGGCGACCAAGCCGCCCTGCTTTCTGGGCGCTTACCGCGGCCACCTGGCGGCCATCGGCCAGCCCGAGGAGCTGCACTCCACGCGGGCGGCCGCCCTGGTCGCCACCATGCTGCAGCACCAGGCACAGGTGGCGCAGGGGCAGCCGCCCATGACCAGCCTGACGCCAGCCGAGGTGGAGCAGATCGCCGACAGCACCTTTCGCAGCCAGGGCTGGCTGCAGCAGCAGCAGCAGCCGCTGCCAGGCCCACAGCCGCTGGCCCCGCCGCCGGCCCCGCTGCCGCCCACCCGGCCATCGCCACCCTCACCGCCGCCACCCCCGCCCGTACAGCATGGCTCGACGGCTCCCGCTAGCGCTTCCGCGCAAAGGCCGCTGCCTTCGCTCGACGGAAGGACTGCCCTGGCTGCGCCTGCAGCGGCCTACGGTGGCGCTGGCCACGCAGGGCCGGGGCCGTCCGCGGGCGGCTATGGGCAAGTCGGTGCTGCGGGGCCCAGCGGCAATGCCCCGCCCGCTTCCTACTATCGGCCTGGGGCCGACCGGGCGGCCCGAAAGCGCAGCCGTGACGAGAGCGCTGCTGAAGCGCTGGGTGACGTGATGTACCGCCAAGGCATGGGATACGAGCTCCGTGGTAGCACCCAACGGATCCACGGAGCTGCAGCAGCAGGGCCAGCAGCAGGAGAGCTCGTCGGCGCCTGCCTCACTGCCCTGAGTGGGCACCCCTGTCAGGCGTCCGGCGGCGGCAGCCATGGCTATGCGTTGCCTGCCGGCGGCGCCGTCGGCCCTCCCACTCATGCGCTGGGCGGCTGCGCTGGAGGGCTCGGAGGCGGCGGCTGCGGGAACGGCTGGTGGCAGCAGCAGCCCCCCGTCCATGACGCGGGCTCGGAGAGCGCATACGCGCCACAGTACTACCCTGCGCTATGTCACGGTCGCAGCGAGCACAGCGGACAGGGCCGGGGCTTCGATCGCCGCTCCGCGCCTTCCGTGGCGCTCGCAGCCCTTGGTCCTACGGCCTCGCCGCCGCCGTCGCCCGGTCACTCCGCACCGCCCCACCCGCAGCCCGCTGTCGACGGCAGCACGGGCTGGCTGGTTGATGACGGGGGTCAGCTGCGACGCGTAAGCAGCGCTGTCAGCAGGCAGCCGCAGCCGCAGCCGGGCGCTCGCGACCCCGGGGCACATGCCTTCATGCCCGCCGCGCCTGCGGCCATGGCGCTGGGGCCGGCGACATCAGGCTGCAGCAGTGGCCCGGACAGCCGCAGCCGGCGCACGCCGCCAGAGGCGTCGGGAGCCGCCTCACAGCGGTGCCACCAGCAGCCGCAGCTTCATTCTCAGCAGCAGCAGCCTGCATTCATCCGCGAGGAGCAGCAGGTCGCGGCGCTGCCTCAACAGGGCACCCCGCCCAGCGCCGGTGGCCAGGGCCACGGCCCCTGGCAGGGGCAGCAGCAGCAGCAGCAGCGGCAGCAGCAGCAGCAGCAGCCCCAGCATGAGGCGGGGTTGTACGGCAGGCGGCCGTCCATGCAGGGCCAGCAGGGGTGGCCGGCGCCTCAGCCGCCGCCGCCGCATCCTCGGCAGCATCAGCCCCGCCCGCACCATGACGCGCCAGGGCCGGTGCCGCCGCGCACGGGCGGCCCCGCGGGAGGCGGCCCCCTGCAGCACGCAGTCTGCTGGCTGCCGCAGCTTCCCCAATTGCCGCCGCCGCCACAGCAGACACATCCTCACCCTCAGCAGCAACTCTCTCATACTCAGCTGCAACATCCTCGCCCTCAGCAGCAACATCCTCACCCTCAGCAGCAACATCCGCATCCTCAGCAGCAGCAGCCGCCCATGCCCCAGCCGCTGCATGTGGGCGACCAGATCGCCCGTCTGATAGAGGAGCCCCACTGGCCGCCCTCGCCGCTGCACGAGCCGCCGCACAGTCGAGAGCAGTGGAGCGGCGATGTGGACGAGGCGCACGCCCCCGACTTGATGGCCCTGGGGCGTTGGGCTGCACCGCCGGAAGCGCAGCAAGGCCAGGCTGAGGTGAGCGGCGATGGCGGTCCAGGCTAGCCAAGGACGGCCTTCGTGTCTGCCCAGTCCCTAGAGGCCTCTCGGGTGTTCGTGCATAGCAGGTGGCGCTGCGACCAGGTACAGCGGGCGCCGCCAGGCGCCAGATCTGACTGCCGAGCTCATGTAAGCTCATGTCGCGGGTTGACTCCACCTTGTCCCCGCAGAGAGCGCCGCCGCAGGCGCAGCGGCAGCCGCGCGTGCCGCCTCCGCCGCGAGCGAGCGGCTGGCACACGGCACCAGGAGCTGCCGGCGCGCAGGGGCTACCAATGCACAGCGGCGCCCGCCGCGCATCCGAATCCAGCCCCGGGCAGGGCGGCCCGGTGGGGGCCGGGTACATGCTCCGCACGATCCAAACCGCGGCATCAGGTATGGCCGAGGTGGGCTTTGGGCAGTGGCATTCGCGCGCGTGTGGCGGGCTGCAGCGGTAGCTGGCGGCGGTGGGCGAGCCGTCGGAACCCATTGCTCGGCGGGGCGCGGCTATCCGCCGTGCACACTCAGGTGCTCTCCCTGCACACCTCGGCATGCTTGCTGTTATGCGCTCACCCGCCCCGTGCCGCCGCAGGCCTGTACGACCTGCACCTGCGTGAGCCCTGGCCGCGTGCCGCGGGAGGCGGCCGCGACGCTCCGCCGTGCGCCGTGGCGGCTGGCGGCGAGGCAGCGGCGAGGCACCGATGGAGCGCGAGCGGGGCCGCCGACGTCAGGCGCACAGGTGGCGAACCAGACGGCGACTACGGCGCTTGGACGTCCGCTGGTGAGTCAATGGCAGTACGGCACGCCGCGAACGGCTGACGTGGGGAGCCCAGCCTGGCAGCCACGGCATGGCAAGCGATTCGGCACACCGAGGCATGGGCCCTGCGGCTGCTGCGCCCTTGCATTTCTGGCTTGAGACGCGTGCTCAGCCGCTGGGTTGTCGGCGAGGCTTTCCATTGCGCCAGACGAGCGCGCGTAGCGGAGTCTAGTTGTTGAGATGGATTGAGCGCCCACGGCCCTGCGGTGCCCGAGTGCCACCCCCCACCCCATACCCGGATGCTGCCGCTGCCACAGGCCCGTCGCAGCCGCAAGCAGGGCCGCAATGGCCGAATGTCGGCAGCCGCCTGCAGCGCATGCCGCCAGGCTCCGTGATGATGGCCGGCGGCAGTGTAGCGGCCGAGTACACCGGAAGAACGAGCGGCGTGGCGGCCAGTGCCGTCGGCGGCCGCCTAGAGGACGGTGACTCCGCCACCGGCTACGGCGCGTGGGCGTCTGCCGGTAATGAGCCTATGACGGCACGACACGCCGGGGGCGGCTGGCATGACGCGGACCTGACAGCGACAGCGCAGGGCCTGCTTGGAGGCACCGAAGTGGGCCGCCCCGCGACCGAGTCCCTGGCGCCGCCGCCCGAGGGCTGGGGCCACAACGGCAGCCCCGGTGGCGCACAGCACGGTGGTGTGCCTAGAACGACGCGCGGGGCCGGCAACGTGGGGCGCGGGCCGCCGCAGGTGCTGTCGGCGGGCGGCAGCATTATGCAGATGCCGGCCGAGGAGTTTGTGCTGCCTGACGGCCCGGTGGACCGCAGCCAGCTGCCGGCGCACGTGCTGGGGCTGAACCGGAGGCGGCAGCGGATGCCGCCGGGGGAGCTGGGCGGCCAGCAGCACAGCGATGGGCAACATAGCTATGGCTAGAAACCATAACCTGCCTGATGCTGTTTCTGGATCAAATAAATGAAGTGCAGACGGGCACCGCAACAGGGGCCAGAATGGCCGGCGCGCCGATGTCTTGGGCCCATGCGAGGTAGGCTTCCGGGTGGCCGTGAGGGCCGTGCGGGCATGGCGGGCATGGTCTGTCGTGTGAGGGGTGGCTGCGGTCGCTGCTGCCGAACTCGAGGCTGCAGCTAAATGAGGGGATTGGCGAGAGCATACGGGGGCGCGGAGGCAGGCATAGGGTTCAAGGTCGGCTTTGCAGTTGCAGTGGTGCAGTAAGATACAACACCATCATGCGTGGGGCATGCGTTGGTTCAATACGTTCGCAATTCCATGCGGCCGCTCCATGGGCCACATGCTGGCTGGAAGCACGAAAGCATGCGCGCGACCGGGGTGTCTGGGGTTGGCCCGGAAGGAAGGGGGCTCGTGCGTGGGCACATGGCAGCAGCACGGCTGGCCTCCCGGCGCCGTGTGCTGAGAGTACCCAGGTTGAATGCTTTGCTTTTGCTTTGCTTTGCATGGCAGCCGCGAGCGCATTGCTCTTGGCTGTCCCGGTTTACAGAATCTTGTGGGCCTTATGGGCGACGAGAAACGCCGGTGTGACGAGCTGATCCTGCGGCAGCGTCTGGCGTCTAGCCATGGATGCGCGCCGAATGGTTGCAGACGGCCTCGTACGAACGCATGGCTTCGCTTTAGCTACGTAACGCGTGTGGGGGTTGCACCGCATCTGCCGGGCAGCAACCCAACGTGCTGGAAAACGGTGTGGACCATGGGTTCTGGGTGGCCCTGTCTGCCTGCCTGCCTGCCTACCGCAGTACGTTGGGCTGGTTGCGGCGCCTTGGCCCCTTGCGCATGGGCATGTCGGATTGCAGAAACGGGTTCGCTTAGACTTTTCCCGACTCGTTTCTTTTCCGCTCCCGGGCGCCCTACGCCCCGAGGTATCTCGCGGCCCGCGCGCGGAGCCCGGTGTAGCCCCAATCCTCCCAAATACCTGTGTGGCAACCTCGCCTCGAGCAACAGCTGCACGCTGCAGCCCTGCCGGTGAGGACGGTGCCTGCTACGCGCCGCTGGTTTGTCCAGCCTACGCGAACGGCACAGTGCTGCTGTCGGCTTGTGATGCGTCAAAATGTTGGTCGGTGCAGGTATGCGGGACGTCTTCAGCGAACGCTTGGCGACCTCAACCATGAAGACTCGGTCGCGGCAGCGTCGCCGTGGTTCATCGCAGACCCGAGGGCGCCGTCGCATGCTTCGTTACGACCCAGTCGGCCCCGCCGCGGCCGCTTGGGCCCCATCGTCCACGAACACTTGGCTGCAACAGCGCTCTTCCCGGCACCGTCCCCGCATCCATCAGCGCTTCGGCGATATCCCCCCGTCTACCGCGCCGTCCCAGCCAGGAGGGCCTCCTGGTCCTAGCGCCTACCGCCCGCCGTTTTCCCCCGTACCGGCGCCGCTATCCCACTCCGGTACGGCAAACGGACGCTTACCGGCGCCGTACCCACGTACCGGCGCCATCCCACCGCTCACAGGCCCCGCCCTCTCGCCGACCAGCGGCCTGCCCATGCCTACAAGCGCGGTCACCCGTGCTGGCCGACACCGTCCCCCCCGTGCCGACCGGCGCCGTCCCCCCGCATACCAGCGCCGTCCTCCGTGCATGCCAGCGTCTATGGGCAGGTGTGCTTATCTGCCCCGGAGTGGCGCCGGTTGGCATGGTGAGGCGTCGCGGCTTGTGACTCCCGATGCTCTCCTCGCGCGAACAGTACATTGAGAATGATCGTGTAGTTCTGTGTCATTTGGTTAACATCCCACTACGGCGCGGCACCGCTTACGGCGAAGTCGTTGTGATGCCGGAGGCGACCCGTCGCCTGGCGTGTAGTCCTAGTCCTGGTGATGCCAGGCGTAGCGCGCAGTGCTGATGATGCCTGAGGTCACGCCGGTAGCGGTTTACGCCCCCCCGCTCGTTTACGCTTGCCTCAGGACACCGGTGCCCGGCACAGACGCTTGTGGACCAACCGGCGTGTCACGCTGACTAAGCTCCCGGCCACCAACGGCGGTCGCCCCTACCAAGAAGCGGAAAGGAATGCCTTGGCTGCCCTGTATGTCCGCTGTTGCCCACGCAGGCAGCGTCCGCTGGCGGACAGATAACATACGTCCGCTTGACACCCTGGCCAGATGCTACACCATATAGCTACTGTAGCAAGGGGCTTGCAAGGGCGACGCGGCCATTCACTGAAACTGGCCTCGCGGTGCATGTCTCGCACCATTAACTTGCGGTGCATTGTGACCTCGGTCTACGACTTCTACAGCAAAGATACTAGTATTGCATATCAGAATGTACTCGCATGTCACGTTAAGACTCGTGTTGTCATGAACTCAGGCAGAGCAAAACAGCAAAGCCTATCACAAGTGCCGCCACGAAAAGCAGTTTACTGTAGAGCAACATCTTACCTATCTTTCGCTTGCCGGGTACACAACAATGCGTCGCCGAATCATTGTTGCGACACTCCTGCTGCTAACATACCTTAGCAGCACGTCATCAGGTCAGCAGGTGCTCCGCTAACTCAATCGCACTGGGCAAGACGACCGTTCGGGGCACGGCCCTAGGCAATACCCTTGCTACGCCCTAAGCCGCCACGTTCGCCCCCGCACCAAACAGAGAGGGCCTACTTAAGACACGCTAGTCACCATCAAGTGGCGCTGCGGCATGCCCGGCGTCTGAGCGGGCGGGCAGTCCACACCATTGAGGTACGGCTGAGTCGGATGTCGGGCAGGGTGGGGCGGGGTGGGGCGGGGTGGGGCGCCGCTACGGCGCACGGCGGCCAGGCCCAGCCGCCAGCCGCTTGCAGCACGGGCTGCACATGGCGTCCACAGCACTTTCATCTTGCACGTGGCACAGGCCACCACCCGATGCGCCACAACCTCCTAACGCCCTCATGACCTCCTCGCAGCCTCCTTCACAGGATGCGCCGTTTGACGTTACAATCCCGCTGGACGGACCCAGCTTGGCGGAGTGGGCCGCGTTCCTCAAGTGCGTGGGAGCCCGGCACCTTCCGCATGGCGGCCCGCCTGCATCGCCTGCATCGAGGGATCGATGTGTGCAAGCACCCGCTGACCAGCGGGAGCCGCCCGCTGCGGCGTTTGTGCAGTTGCACGCTGTGGTTTCGTGAGGCAGCACACCATCTTGCCAGCAGTTCCACCCACATAAATTCTGCATCACTGGCGGCATGTATGTGTGCTCAGATATCTGGTTCCTCAGTTGGGATTGGCCACGGTCATGCCCGCGCGTGCGTGGCCCCCTGCAGCGCAAGCCTGGATCACGACCTGGAGCCCTGGCGTGCGCGGGCGCCGCTCAAGACAGCGGACCTCGTTCCCACGTTCCAGGCGCTCAGCGATGTGAGTTTGGGGTGCGGCCGTGGGCAGCAGCCCTGGAAGCCGTCGCCCCTTCGTCAGGGTCGGGTTGGCGGGAGGAGGAGGGCGGTGCCGTGACGGAAGGGGCACCCGCAGCACCGGTGTAGCCACAGGGCCCCTGTAAGGGCCGACTCGCAGCTGCGCCTGCGCGCGCTGGCCCCGGCCAAGGCCGCACGGCGACAGCGGCCTGTGCAGCCGCGGGCTGCGCATGCACCCTGACGACCCGCGCCCCGCGCCGCCGCGCGTGCAGGTGATCAGGGACCCCGCAGTCATGAAGGTGGGGCCTACGACTAGCGGCATACGACACGCGGGCGCCGGCTGTACCTGCATCCTCCACCCCGGGCTCACCGCCCGCCTCGCTCACGGGTGCAGCCTGCGTGACCCCTGTCGCTCCGCCGCCGCCCGCAGCTGCTGGTGGTGTACAACCGCACGCTGTACTGGATCTCGGACATCAACAGTCCGCCGCAGCAGTTCACGCACGGCTGCGAGAACAGGCCGCCGTTATCACACTACGTGGGTCGTCGCTCGCCGCCCGGGTGCAGGCTGGGGCAGCGCTCGTGGCGGGCCAATGGGGGCCGCCCCCATGCAGCCCCAAGCCTCGTGCGCTCTATTGCAAGGACACGCGCCAGGGCCGGGTGCGATTGCGAGCCTGTGCGCGCTGCACCCTGCGGTGTCGTACAAAACGCATGTGTACGACAGCCACGTACGGTGCGACGGTGCCTGCCCCGAGCAGGAAAGGACGCTGTCCCTAACCTTGGGCGCCGCGCTGGCGACAGGCAGCATACGAGTGCCGAACGCTGTGCTGATCTACAATAGCCATGACAACGGCGTGCGGTGAGAGCTGCGAGTCCAGGGGCTACCGGATCCACAGCTCGGTGGGGACACTTTGGCTGGCAGGACCGGCCTGGCCGCGCGGGCCAGGCGTGCAGGGGCAGGGGCAGCATGCGATGCGGCAGCAGCGGCAGAGCCTTGCGGTGCGAGCACCAACATCGCTGACTGCAAAAACGTTTCCCTGGCGCTCGCCTGCCGGCGCCCGGCTAGGTTAGGCGGACGGTTTCGCAACCACTCAACGCCCATCTTCAGCCTGAGCAAGTCGTCGGCGGCCCGCGACCACCATAGCGAGGACCTGGACATCCTCATCCCCCAGGTGCGGGCTTGGGTGGCTGGAGAGCGGCACCCCGGCGGGCCGCCAAGCGAGCCTCCGCCGCCCGCCAGGGAGCCGAGCTGACGACTGGTGGGGCTTCGCGGCAGCAGCGGTTGAGGCATGGCGCCGCCAAGGCACGACATTTGTCTCCTTGACGTGCTGCGCCGCTCCTGTATGTGTCGTACAGATGTACTTTCGGTCTGACGACATGCACCAAACGCCATGGGAGAGAAAGAAAGACCTGGGTGGGTGCGCTGCAAGGCTCCGCGGGCGCCAACCTTGCAGCGCGGCTCGGCATCGGCGGGATGTGCTGAGCAGGGGCTACCGCGTTCGCACAGAGGAGCGACGGCTGCGGCGGCCCAGGCGCATAGCCCGACTGATTGGGATTTTTTGTGGATTAAGGTTGAATGGGGATATATGCAATGGGATGGCCCTCGCTGCCATCCAGCCATGGCCCTGCCCGCTGATCTGGCCCATGCCACCACGCCCCCTGACCTGACCGCTTCCCTTCCCCGCAGCCGTCTTCCGGGGCATAGCCACGTGCTCGCGGCTGTGGGAGATGCGGTACAAGGTCAAGGACGCCTGTGCGCGGCCGCACCTGGCGTACCTGTCAGGTGGGACAGGCAGGCGTGTTCACGTGTGAAGTAGAATATAAACCGTGTATGTGCGCAGCTTGGGCAGCCCGGTTCGCCGCAGGGCGGCCCCTCTCCGTGGGGCCGCGCGGGCAGCCAATGCGCCAGGCATGCATGTGTGCCTCACGAGCCCGGGTCCCATGCTGCCCACACTGCCCGTGCTGCGGCTGGCGCTGCGCGTCCTTGTTGCAGAGCGAGACAGGCGCGCCGGCAACGCCACGGTGCTTGATGTGGGCATCACGGTCCCCTACGGCTTCGGCCCTGACATGGTGGGCGCGGGCGGCGACTGGGCGCGTGCAGGCCAGGGCAGGGCAGGGGCCGCACGAGCAGCAGGGCAGGGGGCGAGGAGGGCACGGGCTCGGGGGCGCTGAGCCGTTGGGTGTAAGGAGCTGCGGGTCGTCGGGTCAGCGGCGGGTGCGCGGGATGCGAGCCACCGCGTGCCGGTCCGGTCTCGCTCATCGCCTGTCTCGCCGCCCCCGTGCCGCTGCAGGCGACGCCGTACGAGCTGCCAATCCTCCCGCGCCTCAGCCTGGCCGAGCACGCCCACTACAAATGGTGCGTGCGGCGCCCGGCACCGCTGCGTGGTGCGCCGAGCAGGCGCTCCTGATTTTGGCAGCACGCTGGCACGGAGGAGTCACCTCCCGTTGTAGCGGTATGCCAGTTCCCTGAACGCGCACGGTGTCCCGAGTCGCACAACGCCACCGTGGCCGGCCTCCACTGGCCGGATCGGCCAGCAGGCCGAACGGCGCGTGGAATGGTGCGGCAAGCGACATCGGGTCCCGTAAGCAGACCCGGCAGCGGAACTATCTATAGTACCCAAAGGGGCAGCCCGATCTCAGGAACACTGTCAGTAGCAATTTGCCATTCCTGATCAGCCTTGCCCCGTGCGGGTCTGCGAGCTGACCGCGGCGGCCGCCTCCAACCCCACCCAAACCCCCGCGCCTGGCCCCCAGGCTGCTCAACCTTGAAGGCATGGTCACCGCCTACAGGCTGCCGCAGGTGTGGCTGCGCTTTCTTCCGAAAACCTGTCAGCAGCAGGTGACCGCGGCCGCCACGCAGCAGTGCCCGGGCTGCCATTGCGTTGGCCTCCGACGGTGCCGCCCACGCCCACGAGCCCGCCCCGCCGCCCCCGCCCCCAACGCCCCCACTCGGCGCCGGCGCTGGCCGCTAGCTCGGCCAGCTGCGGGCTTGATCCGGCGCACTGACCACATCCCTGCACTGGACCCGGTCTGAACCCGCTTTCTGCCCCGGACGCCCCCTCCGCCTCCCCTTCCCCGCCCTACCCCGGCCAGCTGCTGGCCACCAACTCCCTGGTGCTGCAGCAGCGCACCGTCTTCTTGGAGTACTTTTACAGGCGAGGCCAGCGGGCTGGGGCATGGGCAGCGCGCGTGCAGGGCTACGCAATCGTCACCTGCGGCATAGGCAACGCAAGTCGGCAGGGGCCGGACGAGGGCGAGGGTTGTGCGCGCAAGCCCCTCCCCTTGGCAAGCTCCTGCCTACTGCTAATGTGATGCTTACGCACTCTGTGCCATAGTAAGCCGGGCGTCACAAGCGGGGTGCTGTGAGCGCGCTGTGCTCCTAGCCACTCTCTGCTGGCTGAGCACGGAACCGTCCTGCACATCGTCCTGGCCCGGGCACCCCCAGGTCACGGCCGCGCACCCCGCACGCTGGCCGCTGGCTGGCGCTCGCTACCAGCTGTGTGCGGCGCAAACTCCTTGTATCCTTATTGCTGCGCGCACAGCGAGCCAACCACGCCGCGCTCGGGCCCTCCCTGCCGTCACTTGGTTGGGCCCGCTGCTAACCTCGGCCCCGACCTCGGCCCCACCGCACAATCAGGTCGTTGCGGCCGTGGGAGCACTACGTGCCGTTCTGGAACACCACCCTGGCCAACGGCACGCAGCTTGGCATGGACGACGTGTACGAGGCGGTGCGGGAGCTGCGGGAGATGGAGGCCACCGACCCGGCCCGCATCCAGCGCATCATTGGCAACGCGCAGGCCTTCAACGCAAAGTGGGTCCGGGGTCACGCACGTGGCGTTGCCCAGCAGGGTGCGCAGCCCTGATGCTAGATTGGGGAGGCGGTGCCGGCCACAGGCGGGGCATTTATGATGGCCCCCTCAGCCGCACCTCGGCAGCGTAGGCGAGCCATTCTGGGAGCTACGTACAACGGCTTCTCCCGCCCTGCAATGCCCTTGCTTGCCCCCGCCACGCGTTGCCCCAGATTCCTGACGACGCGCATGCGGCTGCGCTACTACCGGGAGGCCATCACCGCATACAAGGTGGGTGGCCGGGCTGGATGGGCTGCTGCCGGCAGGCGTGTGCGTGCACCGGCCGGTTCATCCGCAGCGGACTATGCGAGCAATGCTGTACATTGCCGTTGCATCTGCAAGGGCAGGCAGGCTGTTGGTGATGCGTGGGCGCCGTGCTGCTGCCACGCATTCCGTGAAGGAACAACCGCACGTGAAGGCGCACAAACAACCCTATCGGCCCCCGACTGGTGCTCCCCACAGTCGATGTTCCCCGACATGGACGCATGGATCGAGGCCTATGCCGCCAAATGGATCCACAAGCCCGACGGCAGCGAGCGAAGCCAGTGCGCCGCTGCGGCACACGCTGGCGCGGGCCGCAGCAGGAGGCTGCTAGCCATCCTGCGGGGTCGCGCAAGCTGACACCGGGGCAGGCGGCTGGCCCTGGCTGGGGAACATGCATGGTAGTGTAGGTGGGGTGCTGGGAGGTGCGGTTGATGCATGGAGCGTGGAAGGCCAGGAGGTGCCCTCGCTCCTTCTGCGAGGCGTGTTGTGTTAACATGCATCATGGCGACTGGGGAGTGAGGTCTGCCTGCGTGTGCGTGCGGCAGCACGGCATGCACGGCAACCTAACGGTAGGCAACCTGGGCAACTTATATATTAGATAGCGCACAGCGCGGAGGTGGGCATGGCTGCCGTGGAGCGAATGAGCATTATTGCGAACGCAGGAGTTGGCCAACTTGGTTGGAGGGAATTGAAATAGAGATGGTTACGACTTATGCGTGTAAAACACAGGTCATTGCATTCAGGAGGGCGGGCGTGTATGGGGCTAGCCCGCGCCTACCACCGTACCATCGTACTTGGTTGGAGGCCTGCCTGCGTGTGGTCCCCGGGTCGCCAACTGGAGCAGCAGGATGTCCATCTAGTCCATCCAGGACAAGGAAGAGCGTGCTGGCCGGATGCGAGCAACGCAAGGCGAGCGACGAGCGACGTAAGGCACGTCGAGCTGTGCACGTGGCCCGCCCGGACTGTTGAGCTGCAAGCATGATGGTAAACCTTCGCCGCAAGCCGGACATACGTAGATGAGCGAGCGCTCGGGTTCGCATCCCTAGTGCCACATGCGGTGGCCTACAGCAGCACACCGAGCCTCTGCTGCATGCCCCGGGGCCCTGCTTTCCCACATCCACCTTCCATTCTACGTGGCAAGCGTGTTGTGTGCGGCCGCAGCGACGCCTTATGAGCGGTGCTCTGCACGCAGCCTCTGCTTCCGAAGTGATGAGTGCAGCCTTGAAGTAGAGAAAGCCAGCGGCCTAGCGGCCCAGGCGAGTTCTGGGTATGCACCGCCGCGGCCACTCCATCCCCCACGCAATAGAAATTGAGGAACAGCGGGCTTGACCCACCGCGGTTGGCTCGCCCCGTTCCGTAGGAAACGGGGCGGAAGCCTTTGCAATCACGTCGAAAGCGCTCCGGAGGGGACCCCTGCCGTACCGGCTAAACGTTAGGTTGCGTTTTGCAACGTTAGGTCGTCCCTTATTGCCGCTGTTTCGTGCCTATACTTTTCATGCTATTTCGCACAATGCTGCGAAATTTGCGAGCGTCCAAGCATGAAGTCCTACTTTGCCGAGCGACATTTTCCGAGCAGTAAATGTCCTAGCGTCGCTTTCAAGCATCGAAGTATTTTTTAATATGCAGCAATATCACTGTTCACTTCTCAGGGACAACATGGAACATTCCATTGCGAACATGAATGGGTACATATTACAGGCCGCGTACCAATGCGCTCCTGCCCATCCCCCTCCTTCCCCCCGGACCTAGCCGCCCGATCTGCCTCAACGGCAGGAATGCACATCTCAACGCACGTCGCCGCTGCTGCCGCTCTAGCTGTGTCGCGGGGCTATGGGTGGGTGACTGAGTGGCCGGGTGAATGGGTAACTATCACCAGCAGCGGGACTGCGCGGTAAAAACACCGGCAGCGTAACAGCACTCTCCTGCCCATCCCGCCCCCTCCTTCCCCCCGCCTTTTAGGGTTCAGCCTTCAATTAGTATTCCCCAATAAAACTTCAGCATTTCTTTTCGTCTCCCCCCAGACATCGTCGTCACTACGCCCAACTTCAGTACATCATTTCGACTACAACTTCAATACAGCATTCCTCCAGATGTTTAACCTTCGACAACCTTCAATTAGTTATTTCCCAAAACAACTTCAGAGATTCTTTTACTCTCCACCCACTACGTAACAAGACCGTGACCCCAACGCCGCTCTTAACATGCTGCTGCTGCTGTGCCTCCAGCTGCTCGGGGCTGAGCGCCCGGCCTGCTTCCGCCCTGGCGGCGGCGATGGGCCGGGCGGTGATGGGCCGGGCGGCGGCGGAGGCGAAGGGGGTGGTAGCGGCCGCCGCAAGCGGCACGACTTGGCTGGTGTGATCAGCGTTGGCGCCCTCCTGGCGGTGCCTTCGCGACATCTCGTTGGCTCGCCCCGTTCCGTTGGAAACGGGGCGGAAGCCTTTGCAATAACGTCGAAAGCGCTCCGGAGGGGACCCCTGCCTAACGGATAAACGTTTCGTTGCGTTTTGCAAGCGGCCGCGACACAGCGAGAGCGGCAGCAGCGGCGGCGTGTGTTGAGATGTGCATTCCTGCCGTTTCAGGCAGTTCGGGCGGCTAGGTCCGGCCCGTGGGGATGAGGGCACGTTGTCGGTGTGCCCGAGACCCCTCAAATACCCCGGCGACAACCGCATAATGACCAACTGTTTGCGTCTGGTCAGGGTGGCCTCTTTTTGGGGCGAGCCATGCACCCATGCGCAGCTGGGGAGGTTTAAGGCTCTACCTCCTAAGACCACGGCGGCGGGTCAAGCCCGCTGTATCTTTATTTCTATTTCCATTTGAATTTAGGAGGTAGGGTGACAGGGGGGTCGGAGGCCCCCGGCCACCCTTGCCTCGCCCAGCAGCGGCCGTGTTCCTCTGGCATGCCGCCAGCGTTGACGTGACACAGTGTGCGCTTGCCGGTTTGCGTGTCGGGGAGCGAGCGGAGTCAGGCAGGGTTCGTGCCGGGTCTGGAATCGTGTGTCTAGAAGGCTGGTACGACAACTGCGTAGGGACTTGAGGGCTGCTGAGCCTGCGCTAGGCGTACTAGGCGCGTACACCAAATAGCAACGAAGGAGTGCTCATACGATTGAGGGCTCCGTGGTGACTACACGTAAATTGCTGCCATTGTATGCGTGCGTGAGACGAAGCAAGACGAGCTGAGCTGATCCACCGCATCTGCGCTAGCCCGCAATCTACGCAAGTTCACAACGAGCATAGCCTGCACACGGCACCCTCCCTAACGTTCGGTCTTGTAGCTCTCGTCGTCCTCGTCCTCCTCGTCAATAATCCTGTCCTTCGTTCTTGCCCGCGCCCTGGTGGCGGCCCGTGGGGTCCCAGCTCGCTCTGGAGGTCATCACTAATACATGGCGCTCGCAGTTTGCCTAAAGCCTCATGCTGCTGGGTTTTCAAAGGTGGCATGAAGTCGAGACGCGGTGGCGGGTGGTGGTGGGTTTCCAATTACAACCAGAAGGATGCCAGGAGAGGAGCAGATACCACCTTGCAACAACCGCTCTGGCACCCCAGGTGCTCAGCAACCCGACCGGTTAGCGGGCGTCCTTG
>BDDC01001403.1:9958-23842 GCA_001662425.1 Chlamydomonas sphaeroides
ATGAGGCTCTGCATGTCTTTGACTTTGCATCCTCCGAACATGTGTCCAGAGGTGTCGCGCTGCCCGCAGAGTGGGCAGTTGCCATCGAAGATTGGGCCGTGCTTGCCTCCGAGCTTGGGGCGTCGGCAGGCAAGGGCTTTCATGGCGGTCCAGTGTTGGTTGTATATGGTTTTGAGAGCTGTGCGCAGCTGCTGCTGTTTGCTTTGACTTCCAGCGTGTCAGCTCTGTCTGCGGCCCCGGATGCACCTGGCCCCAAGGCGGCGGTGCCCAACCAGCGGCAGCTGGCGCAGGCCTACCTTGAGGCCATGCGAGGTGCCACGGGAGCAGGGCCGCCAGGGGCGCCGCAATCGGGGGCGGGCGACGACGGTGCTGACGAAGCGGGGCTGGGCCCTGGGCCCTGGGCGGGGAGAAGGCGCGCTGGCGTATGGAGCTGGATTGCTGGAGGAGCCTTGGTCCCGGCCCCGCCCGGGCTCGGCGGCTCTGGCCTCGGAGCAGGGCGGCCCGGTTGCTGGCCGGCTGGGTGCCATCCCGGCGATCGACCCCGACGAAGCAGCCACTCGCATCCAGGCGGCCTTCCAGGCGGCCACCATACCCGCACCCAGCTTGCGGCCGTCGGCGTGCCGGTCTGCTCACCCAGCCGGCCGATCCCGCCGGCCAAGCGGCGCGGCGCAGGGGCGGCCAGCGCCACCTTCGTGCCGGCGGCGCCGTACGGCCCCGAGCACGAGCACGAGCAAGGCGCGGCTCGCATCCAGGCCGCGCGCCGAGGCCGCATGGCGAGGAGGCGCTACGCGGCAGCGGCACACGGCGCTGGCAGAGTAGCGGCTATGGCGGCTGAGAAGGATGAGGAGGCTCAGGCGAGCTCCAGGGCGCTGGGCCCCGACGGGCAGCCGTACCGCGCAAAGCACGAGCGCGCGACACTCCGCATCCAGTCCTCCTTCAAGGGCTACAAGGTGGGGTGGGGCCGGGGGCCGGGGCCCTCGGCGCAAGCGGCCGCGCGAACTCCGGGGCAGGGGCCCCTGCCTGTCACGGCAGGCATCCGCCGCACCGCGGCTTCACGCTGACCGAGTGCTAGCTACATGCGCGCGCGGCGCGTGCGGGCACCCAAGGCTCCGCCCCCTTGGCGCGTCTGCCATCTCTGCACCCGCTCCGCTCCCACCCACGATGGCACCGCGCAGGCCCGCCAGCTGTACTCGCGCGTGGCCGCTGCCGCAACCGGCAATGACGACCTGGAGTTCCTGCTGGACGAGGATGAGCTGGCCAAGGCCGCGGCCACGGTGGAGGCCGCAGCGGCGCAGGAGGAGCGCAGGACCCGGCGGCAGCGGAGCTCGCGGGCGGGCGCCGCCTTGCGCAGCAGAGGGCGCACGAGGCAGAGGGCGGCGGAGGGGGAGGCTGGTGCGGACGGCGAGGCGGCGGCGGCTGGCGGGCGGCCCGGGCGCTACGATGGCGCGGGGTCGGACGGCGGCGCATCGGATAAGATGCATGGCGCCCAGCGTGGGAGGTGGGCGGGGCCATCCGGGCGGGGAGGGGTGGGGCTCTTCGTTAACAACCCTGCCACCCCTCGCATTCCCCCCCTAAGCCTACCCGAAGTGCCCATGCCCGCGCGCATGCTTGCACCGCTCAATCCGTTTGGCAACGTTATGGGTTTCAGTGGTGCACTCGCAGAGCGAGGTCACATGTGACTGAGCTGCCGGTTGGCCTCGCTTCAGTTTCATCTATCAAAGGTTGCAATGTGTAACCAGCAGCGTGGACGTCAGAGTCAGGGTGACGGCTCCGTCCCAGGAGGGCCCCGAAGTAGACCTGGATGCTTTCAAATGTCGATCTTGCAATATGGAAGCTGTGTGAGGGAATTCACGCCTTCACGAGTTCGTGTAGGGTATGCAGCGGAGGCAGGGGAGGGGAGGTAGGGGTCCGCAACGGCAGGCATCCGCAGCGCTGTACTCAAGGCATCACCTTGCGGCTGCCTGGTTGTTGTTTACCAGCGTTGGTGCACGGAAACGGGGGCGCACACATACCTTCAAGGCATCACCTCTCGGCTGCCTGGTTCTTGTTCGCCGGCCTCCCTTACTTCACGGAAATTAACGTTCCATATGCAAACTAGAGCTGGCGCACGGGCATACCTGGCATCCCTGCAGGGAAGCACCCGGCTTGCTTTGCAAACGTCTAAGCAGATGCATGAAAGGAAAGACGGCGAGTTCAACTTCGTCAAGCGCGTATGCGTCTCACGATGCGCTGCATGCGCGATCGAGGTTTGTTGACTTGTCACGAAAAGTCCAAGTACCGCGAACAAGCAAGCTCATCACGTTTCTCACACATGCCCCCCTGGTTGTTGCGTGCTGGAAGATGAGCTGCCCCCAGCCAGCCAGCCAGCCAGCCAGCCAGCCGCTACCGTCGTCATCTGCTCCGCCAGCGCCCAGCCCTCATAAGCGTTGCATGTATGTATGTATGTACCGATATGCCTGCACCGCCGCCTGTCCCGCCTTCGTCCTGCATGCGCGCGTACTGCTGTGTTTGGGCACCCAACGCCGCTCCTGATTCCCAGTGTACCTGCCATACGCTCACACCACCTGCCCGGACCTACCGACCGCTGTGTGACACGCACATCGACTCCATCTTCAAGCACTCTCTCCCCGTTGCCGCCGCGCACTGATCCTCACTCCGGACGCAGGACTCCGCTAGACAGCAACGTACGGCACCTTCATGCCACCGCGGAACAAACCAAGTAGGGAGCCGCCAGTCAAGCAACGCCAGCCAACAGACAGCGCAACCACGCACGCACGCCGGAGCGAGGACGGACTCCCGTCCCCCTTGCACACGTCAGCTGCTCCACGCATGCAAGTACGCATCCGCCTCCGAGGACCGGTCCGAAACGACGACTTGCCCCATGGCGTCTCATGGCTACGAGTTGTAGCGGCGCTAGTTTGTGCCTTCAGCTACTTCAGCACGCACACACCGCAGGCGCCTTCAGCGCACACATGCGCTGAGGCGCCTCAAGCACACGCAGGCGCGTTCATCAGCACGTGCATGCACAGTGGCGCCTTGCGCACGCAGACGCACCTTCGTCACACAGACGCCGAGCTTGTGTAGCTAGCTTGGCCCCTTCGCAGCCATGCATCCGCCCCGCCGCCAGCGTAGCCTTATGCACATGCACGCGCACACACACACACGCGCGCGGGCCCCTGTACCTGCCATCCACCCTGCAGTCCGCGTAGCCATTATGCACGAACACGCGGGTGTGTAGCCCGTGGCCGCCCCCGCCCACCAACCAACCCGCCAACACAGACACAACAACGCAAGGCCCTCGTTGGCATGCAGCAGCCTCCTTGCCACGTACGTACACACACGTAATCGTTCGCCGTGCCCCGCCGCTACTGCACTCGGCTGCTCAAGGCCGACGCCCAACCGGTTGGCTTTGTAAGACGCCCGACCGGTTGGCTATGAAAAATCCCTGCCATGCGTGCTGAAGCACGCACGTGCGTACGTGTGGTAACGAGAAAGGCCCAACCGTTCACGCACGCATTTCGCATTAGCGACGACGACGACGCACACGGCAACAAACACATACGCGCAACCTGCGAACCATGATCGATGTCCCACGCCAGCCCGTCCGACTCTGCTCTCGTACGCCACTGCTGCAGGGCCGGATGGACCCTCCTGCTGCTCGCCTTCGTTCTTCGCAGTTCAAGACCCACAGCTGCCACCAGTCGTATCGTAGCGCGGGCTTATGCCACGCACCATAGCATCAGCACAGCGCTGCTAGCTGTGTCACCCAGCCCCCGCGTACCTAACCCCCAGCCCCGCCGCGTCGCGCACACTGCTTATCCGCGCACGCAATTGTGTCGAGCAACACAGAAATCTCTGAAGTATGAACACAGCGGCAATCAAGTAATGGGCACCCACCCCGCCCGCGTGATGACCCACACCGCGCGCGCCTCCGACACCAGGGACACGGCGGCAGCCCATCAGCAGCTGGCCCCGCTGCGCTGCGCTATTTGTGGCGCCCCACCACCACAGCAAGGGCAGCCCACTGCTGGCCGCTCAGTGAGGTTATGTTGCCACATCACAAGCGTCTGGGCCAGGCTATGCAGCTAGGCTAGCTACTTCCGCTTTCGTGCCGTTGGGCAGGGAGGCGCTAGATAGATAGATGCCAACGCCTGCAGGCCACAGGGCCGACGGCAGCAGAGCCTGGTTGCGGCCGCTGCAAGGCCGGGACCCAGCAGCAGGCGGAGTCAGGGCCCCACCCGGGCACTTGAGCAGCGGCGTCGGCAGAACCCCGATCGGAGCTGATGGCTGACACGCTGCTCAGTGCCCATCCAAAGCAAGCGCCCCTCTGGCCCCTCTCAGAGTGCGGACACGGCTGGCGAGCTGGCTGGCGTGCGCCGCCTCGGCTGCCGAGCGGCGGAGGGCTGGCCCAGGTGCCGTCACGGCGCACTGCTTAGGTGCCGTGACACCGCCACAGCAGCCGCTGCAGCAGCAACAGCCGCCGCAGCCACTGGCCCGCGCCGCTGGCGCCGCAGGCGCCGCTGCCGCCGGCGCTGCCGCCGCCGCCGCCGCCGCGACCGCTGCCGCTGCTGCCGCATGGTGGGCAGCGCTGTCGATGTCGTCACTTCGCGGACTGACAGCAGCGACACCTGGACCGCCCGGACCAACCAGACCGCCAGGCCCGACCGGCCGACGGCTCACGCAACTGCCTCGAGCGATCAGCGGTGTTCAGCGGGGGTCCGTGGGCGGCGGGGGGCGCCAGAGGTACGTCTCCATCTGGCCCTTGCCCTTGATCTGCATCGGTTGGGGTGGTGACCGGGCGGGTCTTGATCGGGGTCGAGCGCGTGCATGGGTTATCGGTTTGTGGCAAGTTTGTAGATCAGGTGCATTGAGCCTCGAGCATGCATAAGATTGCATGCCGGGCACCTGGCGCCCGTGCAGGGTGTTGAGTGGTGGGCTTGATCGGTCGGGTGGAGCTCCGTACGGGGAGCTCCGTACGGGGAGCTCCGTACGTACGTACATACGTACGTACTAGCAGCCACAAGGGTCGTGCTTACTAAATGTTACCTAGTTCGCTTGCATGCACGTTAGCTATCCCCCCCACCTCGATGCCGCCCGTGGCCTCCCAGCCGTCTGGGACACTGCCAGATAGTCGGCGGTAGACATCGGCCGACACATGGATTGCCCCGGGCGTGCCTACATGCGTCCGGGGAGCAGGTAGTGGGATCGGGGTCAGCTTGGGTGTGTCGAGTTGTTTTCCTCCGTGTTTGCGTGCGACTGAGCCTTAATTGGCTGGCTTAAGCTCCGGAGCGTCTTTTTCAAACATCAACATTGCGCGTGCGCAGCATCCATTCCATATCCGGGTGAGCCATATGTCACGCCGTAGGCGCAACGCGATCATTGCCTACCCGAGGATTCCATGCGGCTGGCCGTGTTGACGGTGTCGCCTGTGCATGGAGAACCACGTACGGGCGTGTGTGTTGGAGCAGCGTGGTAGAGGACACGGCGGGCACAGGTCCGTCTGGGCGTGAGGGACTCCATTCCCTGCCACATGCAAGCAGAACAGAAAAGCACCTTCGAGCAATCAAGTAACCCGCTCACCAAACAGGCAGAATCGCGGCATGCGGGTGCCCACCACGCCGCTGACCACGGAGCCGGTGTGCAGGCCGATGCGGATCTGCACCGGCCGCCCCGTGGTGGGGAGCAGCACCTCCGAGGCGGCGGCCAGCATGGCCTGAGTCGGTCGGTGGGCATGGGGGCGGTGGGATTGATGTTTTTGTTGTCGACCAGAGGCAGGCCTTGCTGGCTATATCGCAATAATGCCAGACGGGTACTTCAGCTATAGCGTATTGGTTGCTACGGGCACGTGCGTGGCATGCCATGAACTGTGCGTGCGTGATGTGCAACCAATCAACATGGCAGCCAATCCACAGCTAGCTACCTGCGCGAAGCCAAACACGCGCTCCGTGTGGAAGTGGTCGTGTTGCTGGCTGTCGCGATTGCGTACGGCCGCCATGCCGTCATCGTCCTCGTGCACGAGGCCGCCGGCCACGAAGTAGCAGTCTGGGGCGGGAGCGAGGTGAGGCAGGGATTGGAGAACTCAGTTGCGGGGCGCGAGCATTTCAATGTGGCGGCCGGAGGAGCAGCTATGCGGTTTCCCCTGGGCCGGGCGGTGACACCAAATGCGCAAAAGTGCAAACGAACCCCTGTATCTGGCACTCGCAACTTCGGGCCTTCGCATGCGCACCTCCGATGGTCTCCACCTTGAACACGCCGTACTCGTCGAGCTGCGCGTCGTAGCGCGAGTAGAGGTCGTTGAGCAGGGCCATGACCTGCGTGTCGTACGGCGAGCAAGGGGTTTCTACGGCACGGAGTCGTACGGCGCTGGACGACACTCGCATGGATGGCGGGCAGCCGAGTTGCTGGGGCCTGATAATGCAGGGGCAACAAGGGGTGGCGGTTGCGAATGGTGGCATCCCGCCTGCCCCAGCCCCGCCCAGTCCCCTCACCTGCTGCGGCTCCACCTCTTCGCACATCGGCGTGAAGCCTGCGGGCAGTGCAGGGTCAGGGGCAGGGGCACGCCGCTTCAAGCTCCTAGCCCATGCCAACCCCCGCCACCTGGCCCGTTCTCGCTCCCCGCCTTGATTGATCGGCCTGCTGTCCCGCCCCAGCGCGCCCCGCCACGCACGCCGCCACGCACCCCTTGATCAACCCATCCCACATGCCCGCTCACCCTTGATGTCCGCAAAGAGCAGCGTAACCTGGTGTTGCGGCGGTTGGGGTGGTCAGCAGGGGTGGGGCCACGAGGTTGGCGCATGGGGACCCGGGAAACCGAGGAGCACAGGCTGCAGCAGATAGGTGCCGGCAACCGGCAGTCGCAAACAGTTGAGTGAACAGACAATTCGCATTCAAGGGACATGTCCATGGCGCCCACACCGCTGCACACACACCTCTGGGTGCGCTGTGGCAAGGGCGTTGCAGTCCGACACGACAGGCTGCCAGCGGGCGCTGCCGCCGCGAGGGTTGGCGGCGGCGCCGTGCTGCGCAGTCCACTGCTCGGTGATGTGCTGCAGGATGTGGCGCGGGAACCTGATGGCACGGGAGGAATGTGCGGGGTGCAAAGCAGGGCGTCAGGGGGCTGTGTCTGTTGTCTAAAAGGTGCGAGCGACAGCATAGCTAGCATGGGGCGTGAGGACGCCAACTAGCAGGCCGCACGGCGGCAATGGGACTGCCAATGCACCAGTAGCCGCTGGCAGTATCCTATCATGTGTACCACGGCGCTGCCGGCAAGCGCAACCCACAGCTGCTCCACCAGGCGGTGCTCCGTCTCCATGACCGCCGCCAGGTGCCGCTCCGCTGCCACCTTGGCGCTCACGTCCATCTGGCGGTGGTGCAAGGGCAGGGCAGGGCAGGGCAGGGCAGGGCAGGGCATGAGCGACGGTACGACGACCTCGTGGGAGGGCGGGCACGTGTGTAGCTTGTCTCCGGCACCAACACACACCTGGCCCACCACCACCACAGGCTGGCCCGTGACCGGGTCCGTCATGCCCGTCGCCCAGATCTCGTGCCACGTCATCGCCTCGGCCTCCTTCTGTTGGCCCTCCTGTTCCACCATTTCAATGTGGTCGTCTTCGGCCGTGGCCGTCTCCTCGGCCGCTGCCTCAGACTCAAAGGTATGTTCGGCCGCATCTGATGGCGCCTCCACGCCAGCAACGGGAACCTTCATGACCACTCCCGGGGTTCCCGACGACAACCGCGAGGCACGATCAAATCCAACCATGCCAAGCCGAGTCACCGCCGGCTTCGGCACATTGGAGCGATCGGCGGCAGCAGGCTCGCCTGCGGCATCTTCGCCGCTGCCGCCACCAGAGCCACGGCGGCAGCTTGGCGGTGGCACGCTGCCGACCAGCGCGCTCGACGTCAGAGGCGCCATGGTGATCGCCACGAACGCCAGGCTCTCTTCCGACAGCTGCAGAGGCGAGCCGCCGTCCACGAACGCGGCGGCGCCGTCGGTGGCGGCAGCTGGCGGCGACGGCGGCGGCGGCGGTGCGGCGGCAGCGGCGCGGCGCTGCGCCCCGCGCAGCGGCACCGGCAGCTGATCCCAGGAGCTGCCGCCGGACGCTTCAGTCGCTGCGGTCTCTCGCAGCAGCAGCAGCGAACGAGCGGTGGGCATGCTGCTGCGGATGGCTGCGGCCTGCGCCGCATGGCTCACGCCGGGGCCGCCGCCGCCGAAGCCACCGCTGCAGGCGACGCCTGCAGCCGAGGCAAGGGCGCTCACGGCGCCGCTGGTGGGGCGCGTGGAGGATGGTGCGGTGGCGAGCGACAGCGCAAAGGCGAGCGCGCGGGAGTTGCTGGCGGCCGGCGGCAGCGACAGCGACGCCCGCGGCGGCGGCGAGCCGTACGACTCATTACCGGCGTCGGTGCCGGCGCCCAGGCGGCCGGCGCTGGCGCGTGTACCGCGGCCCGGTCCAGCGCTTTGGCCGCGGCTGCTTCCAGTGGCCTGTTGGTCCATGAACGGGATGAAGCCGCCAGCTGTTGCCCGGGCGCGCCTCGACACACAGGACGTGGTACGGCACCGTTGCACAACGCGCGCACCGCCGCCGTCGCCGCCGCTGTCGCCGCCGCTCGCTGCGCCGTAGTCGTACATGTAGCGCATTTGCGTACGGGCAGCGGAGGGAGTGGCGGCGGCGGCGGCGGCGCCCATGTTGCTGGCTGCATCGAAGCGGTCGAAGATGCCAATGGCGGTGGCGGGCCGCGGTACGACGGGCGCGTATTGCACCGAGCCCGCAGGGCTGGCGGGCGGGGTGGTGGCGGCGGCGGGTGCAGCGGCAGCTGGCGGCGGCGGCGGCGGCGTGATGCTGGGCCGTGACAGCAGCATGACGAAGGTCGACGTGGCTGCGGCGGTACGGCAGCGGGGGCGCAAACGTGTGATTACAGTAATCCAGTACGACACAGACAGAGAGCGAGTGGTGAGGCGGCCGGCTGTGGAGCGACGTGCGTGCAGCCAGTCACACCCCCATGGGCACGGGTACGCAAGACGGGCGCATGCAGCAGCGGCAGGGTGTACGGAGTGTGAGGGTGTACGGAGTAGTATGAGGCGCTGCGTCTAGCCTTTGATAGGGGCCGTGCGTCTTGATTGCAAGGACAACACATGCGCTGCCATCCATGCTGTGCACGCAGAATGAATCGTATGTGTGCTTGTGCTGTGCGACGCGGCGGCGCGTGACGTGACGCGGCATCGTGTGACGTGACGGTGCGGGCATCGCGTGATGAGTCAGCGGCGGGGTGGTGAGGCGGTGAGGCGGTACAGCAGCGCAGCACGCACCCAGAGGGTCGACGAATCCCGAGTTCGTCCCACTCCGCAGCGGATGGTGAGCCAGCGGGCTGAAGGCGCCGGATGCCGGCACGTCGCCTCCGCCGCCGCATGAGCCGGTGACGGCCACAGCCGCTGCCGCCATGGCCCTCAAGGAGGGTCGGCGTGTAGCGCCGCCCCAGAACGAGCCGCCCTCGCTTTGGCTGGTGCCGCTTCGGCCGGCGGGTAGACTCGTGCTGCCCTGGCCGCCACGCAGCGGCGGCACGAGCGACCATGCGCTGGCGCCGGCGAGCTGGCTGCCTCGCCGTACAGGCCGTACGGCGCCGCAGCCGCCAGGGGCCCCGCACGCGGGGCTCTGATCGCCGTCATCAGAGCTGGCGCTGGCGCCCATGCAGGCGACCTTGACGGAGGCCAAGCGGCGCCGCCCAGGAGCCGGGCCCCAGCCGCCGCCGCCGCCGGCCGCCGCTGGCGCTGGCGACACGGCGGGGTGCGGCTCGCTCTGGCTTGCCGTGGACAGCGCCGTCACGGCCTCAGTCGCCGCTGCCGGCAGCTGCGGGTTGGACGTGGAGGGCTGGCGGCCGAGTCCGGGGGGCTCGGCGGCTAGGTTGCGGCCGTTGGTGGCTGTCGTCCGGGCCATGGCAACGGGTTGGGCCGTCAGGTCCGTGGCGCCAGCGTCTGCCCAGTCCCGCGAGATGGCCGGCGGGCGGCTGGCGGTCGCTGTGCGGCTGTAGTGCGATAGGCTGGGCGGCGCGGGCATCGCGGCAGAGGATGGCGCAGCGCCTGACGTGGGCGGCGCGAGGCTTGGCGGCACCAGCACGACGCCGCTCCAGACGCCGCCTGGCCGCGCCACCTCCGCCAGCATGGCCTGGTGCTGCTGCGGGTCGCGTGAGAACAAGCGCGACAGCACGTCGTTGCCGTCGTAAGCCCGGGGCTTGCGATGGCCGTAGTAGTCGACGGAGCGCCGGTTTTGGTGGAGCACGGACCCGCGCTGGGTGAAGATGGTGATCATCGCTGGGCTGGCGAACATAGCTATGGCGTCGCGCGCCGAGGTTACTTCCTGCAACGAGGGGTGTGACGCAGCAATAAGTTGATTTTCAAGTTACGTTGCGGCGATGCTTGCGGTTGAGATGTATGTGCTCCTGCCCAGGTAGGCGGCACGCACGCGCATCCCATCGCCGGCGACGCAGCAGGATGTTGCATTGGAAGTAGCCCACGATTTGCGTGTCCAGCACTTACATCGGCGTTCTCGCTCGCAAGCTGTGGCAGCATGTCGCCGCCGGGCTCTTGCTGCACAAGCCACGCACGATGGCCCTCCATCGTTGTGTCGGCAGCATATGCTGGGACATGGGGCTGCTCAACCTTGCCATAGTCGTAACGAGCAGCTGCGGAGGTCCCGGCTGCACCGTCCAGCTTCAAGGAGCTGGCGGGTGCGCCCTCATGACGTGGCCTGTCGCCATCCGCGGACAGAGCGTGTTGCGCTCTTTTGCGCCGACTCCGCAGCGGCACACATGCACTGAGTAGCCACATGCATGTGCTTGGCAGGCAAGTGACTGGCAGCTGCTGTGTGTTCTATCGCTCGTCACGGCTGAAACTTCGTGCCGACGCCTGCGAACACCGTTTTCCCAAGTGAAGGTAGTTTATTTGCTACTACCTATAATTTGTCACGTATTGAACCTGCCCGGGCTTGCTCTGGTGGCAAATGACGCGTTGATGATAGCGTTGCGGAGGCGTAGAAGCGTCCCGTGCCCACTGCTGATGCTGCAACTGTGATGGTGTGAGCCTCGATAGCAATACGGGGCACTCGTATGCGTATGGACTCATCACCTCCCGTTGCGTAAACCGAGGTACGGCGACCGGTTACCTCACAACCGGACGCAAGCTCACCGCAGGAAATGATTCTACATAAAATAACAATTGCGAATCAACAATGTCAAGTGGATTTAAGAGGTCATATGTCGCGTGTAAGTTTCCTTAAGCTCGGTAGCAGCGTGAAACTTGCATAAACTGTTGTGCTGGGATTCTGCGCAACCCGAAACTGCGCAACCATTGTGAAGTGCAGCTCGTGAACCATCAATCTACAAGCCCGTCGATTAAACAGCAGGCTGCAGGCGAGGTCAGGCTGCGCAACTGCTGAGCCACCGCAACTGGGAAGCCCAAAACCACACCAACGCAGAGGCAACAGAAGGCATACTTTCTCTCAAGTAGCCTGGTGAAGGTCGTGTCAAATGCCTAGCCGGGGTGTCCGTACCGACCTGGACGCCGCACGGTTTCGGCCGCGCCCCAACCCGCCTCCGCCATCTCGCACTGGCCTGGTACAGCAAGCCACCAATCACCTCGACACCCGTCCTGGTGGCCGAGTCAGACCTCTCATCGCAAGCAAACGCTCGTGGCGTCGTGGGTGCCATGTGGGTGCCTTCACAGGCGCAACAGCGTGATGTGGCCGTGGCTACTGCAGCCGCTAGTTCTTCGTGCGTCGCGGCACCTGCCATTCTTTCACCTTGCTTTGGGCGTAGCCGCTGGGCGCGGGCGGCGGCGGGGGCGGCGATTGCGGCGGCGAAGGGTCGGGTCCGGGCGGCGGCCGCGGCAAGCAGAGCTCTGACCGCGGGGGCCAGGTCGGGTCCTCACTTGGCAGCGCGAGGCGCCACCACCACCGCCGGGCCGGGGCCGAGCGGCAGCGGTAGGCGGGATGGCAGCCCCGGCAAGCGGCCGACGAGCTCGGCCTCACGGCAGCTGGCTGGCGGCGCCAAGCGGAAGCGTACGTAGCGGTGCTGGCAGCTGAATTGGCGGCGAGGGTGTCGGAGACCGTGCTGTCTTGGAAGTCGTTTTGTTCAGGGGGGCCCTGCGGTGGTTCCTGGCTATGCCTGGCTGGCTGGTGGCGGCTACTGCGGTCGTGCCCGTACGCTTTTGCTAGCGTGAAGCCAGCAGGGGGAGGGGCGCCAGCCACTTCTTGATCGCAAGCGTGCCCCGGCCTGCCGACCGTGTCCGGGATTCCGGGTGGAGGGACCAGGGTTTGCATCCCAAGCCAGACGAGTGCGTGCCGGCACGCATGGCCCTAGTCGGTAGGGCAGCGCGCGCCTGCATTTCGACACCTAAAGCTGATAGATGAAGCCCCGATAGTTTGGGGCGGCCGGAGGGCCCCAGACGAAAGGCGGGTTTGGGGCTACGGACCTTTGGCCCTTTTCGCCTTCCGACAGGGACATCTGGTCATTTACCCTTTTCACCTCACCTGCCGGGGATGTATGTGGCGCTGCGGCGGCGGTGGGCATGGAGATCAACAAGACGGAGTTCTTCGAGGCCAAGCTCAGAGTGTGGGCCGCGGCCAACACCAAGAAGCGGCACCGCGTCCGAGCCCTTGGCGGCGAACTGGCCAGAGGCGCGGGTGCCAGCTGGCAGAAGCAGCAGCGGCAGGAGTGGAACGAGGGCAGCGAGGAGGATCAGGGTGAGGAGGAGGACACGGTTGAGGATGGGGCGATCCGTCGAGGCTCGGTCGAGGGAGGGGAGCAGGAGGGGCTGCAGGCCGACACAGGCGGCGCTGGCAACAAAGGCGAGGAGGACGCGCGGCGCCAGTGCGCTAGGCGGCGCAGCAGTGCAGCGGGCCGGTGCGGGCCTGCGCAGCCGCAGCCGCGGCGGCCAAAGCAGGAGGCGGGCACGGCTGCAAAGGGCCACACAGTGCTGGTCGTCCTGGCGGCCGCCAGCGTGCCCGCGGCGGCCGCCGGGGCCACGGCCGCAGGCAGCGCCGCGCTCGGCAGGCGGGCGGGCACGGCTGGCCGCCGCCGGGCGTGGTGCCGCCGTGGCCCAGCGGCAGTCCACCCCTTGGCGCCGCCACTGCCGCCGCCACCCCTGGCCCTGACGCCGCTGCCTCTACGCCGCTGCCTCCACCCCTGGTCTGGCCCTTTCCTCCGCACCGGCCCTGAAGCCAGCCCTAGCCTCCAGGGCCATGGCGTCGGCCGCCGCAGCTGCCCAGCGGTGGGCGGCGAGCCGGCGACGCCGCGGCCCTGGAGGCAAGGCAGGCGCTGCTGGGGCAGGAGAAGGCAGAGCTGCAGCGGAGGGGCATGGCGCTGGAGATGCAGAGCGCAGAGCTGCAGCGGCAGAGCGCCGAGCGCTTGCAGCAGCTGATGCAGCAGAGGCAGGAGCTGGCGCAATCGCAGGGCCTGGCGCTGGCGCAGGCGGGCCGGCTGGAGACCGCCACCCGGCGCATCGAGCAGCTGCAGCAGGAGGCAGCAGGAGCCGAGCTGCGGCGGCGGCTGCGGCGGCAGGGAGCGCGGCGGGCGTGGGTGATGGCGCGGGCTCTGGGTTCTTGCGATTCATCGTGTCGCGTTACAGCGGCCAGCCCCAGCTATGCTCCCCACTCAGCTCGAGAGCAGCTGGCCGCACTGAGGATCCCCCTTGCCGAAGCCCACGTCCCGTCGCCAACCACCCATATTGAGGATGACCTAGTGGCCGAAGTGGTGACAGTAGTGATAGCACATAAGATAGATGGCCGGAGCACCCTCAGGTGCCAGCCACAGCAGCGCGCACCCAGCGCGCGAAACAACGCAAGACATGGTGCCACTATCAGCCCAGGGCCAGAACCACGCAATTACACTGCGCAA
>BDDC01001404.1:1805-22224 GCA_001662425.1 Chlamydomonas sphaeroides
CGAGGTAGGGCGGAAGGGCATGGCTCGTGTGGGGCTGCAGTGGGACAGTGGCGCCCGCGGCGCCTCTCTCACGCCAATGGGAGGGCCAGGCAGCGCAGGGTAGGGCAGGGAGAGGGCGCCGGGGCGGGCAGGTAGGTGGGGAGGGAGGGAGGGAGGGAGGGAGTGTAAGGAGATGGTCAGGGCTTTTGCAGCGCCCCTCCTTGCGGGGACCGGGGTCTGGGGGGCGGGCCGGGCCGGGCAAGGCCGGGCAGGGCAGGGTGCATCGCTCATGCCGGGGGCCCCGGACAGCGGCCCCCTCCGCGCGTGCCCCCGCGCGTTCAAAGTGGGAGGCAGGCCGCACCCTCTCTGTGTCCGGCGCAGTGGTAGAGGTTGGAGAGCCTGCCGATGAGAAAGGGGTCGCTGCGGGGGAAAGGGGCGAGGACGGGTTTCTGTTGAACGAGGCCGTATCGATTTGCAGTCGGCTGGGAGAGGGCCGAGCGGCATGCTGTGGACCGACGACTGGGTCGCCGCGGAGGGCCGGAGGGTCCGGCCGGCCGGCGCTGGGGCAGGAGCCACCGCAGCAGGCAAGGCGCCGCATGCAGCAGCGGCGGGCAGCGGTCGACTGGGGCCCATTTGGGTGCGGGCGGCGGACATGCGGGCGTGGGGCCAGCCCAGGCGGGCAGCGGTCCAGGAGGGTCCGGCCGGCAGGCATGCATGCGCGCGAGAGGGCAGCCCGGCAGCTGCGTCTGCATCTGCGTGTGCCGCCCCCGAGGCCGGCCAGGGACGCCCAGGCGCGGGCGAGCGATGACGCACGAGCCCTGCCCTCACGCCCGCCCGCTTGACGCCCGCGCCCCGCACCAGCCCCCTCTCTGCCCTCACGCCCACCGCGGGGGTGCACAGCTCCTGGTCCGCGCCGCGCCCCGCCGAGCTAGCGCGCCCGCAACCCAGCCCTATGGCCCCCCGGCCCCCGGCCCCATAGACACCTGGACACCCCGCTGCAAGGATGCACGCCGCAGCGCCCCACCCCGCAGCGCCCTGGGCCTGCAGCCTTCAGCTCTCCCAACACCGGCGCCAGCGCCGCAGCACAACACCCTGCTCCCTGCCTCGACGCCCCGCCGCCACGCCCGCGCACCGTGCAAACTGCGCAAAGCTGGGGTGCGTGCAGCCGCCGTCGCCTCGGTGCCACTTGCTGAGCGTGAAGGCGTAGCCGCTGGCTGCTCGCGCCCAGGGGTTGCGGACCGAGGTGATGACGAGGTAGTCGCGCCACAGGGTGTCGGGGTCGTGGCCGCGTGCCACCAGCAAGGTGGGGTCCATGCGCATCATGCAGTCGTTGGTCTGCAGCGGGTGTTAGGAGAGCTGGGTTGTACGGGTCGCCACTGATAGACAATCAATAATGATACGATATGATCAATAAAAGGAACGAGGTAAGCGTGCAGCCAGGTGGGGTCCAGCCGCATCATGCAGCCGTTGGTCTGCGTGGCAAAGCAGAGTGCTGGGGCTGGTGAACTAAGTAGTTTATACGTGCAGCATAAAGTTTTCCCAGGCGAGTGTGAGGCTGTTCTTTGCTGGGATGGTTTCCCGCATGTTTCTGCGGCACAGCGCCTGCACGCTGGGCCGGGGCAGCGCGCCGGTGCCCGCCTGCCGCACCCCGCCTGCGCCTCCACCGGGCGGTGCTCTGCTCTGCCTCACGCGTATGGTTATTCATCTGGTCTTATCACAACCAACAACGGACCATCACAGATCTCGGGTAGCCTGATCAGCACCGTGGCTGCCTCACATGGTAGAGGTCGGGGCTGAGGTGGCACAGGCCTTTCTCCAGCATGAAGCGGCGGACCATGGTGATGAAGGTGGAGGAGGCGGTCTTGCGGTTGCGAACAAAGATGAACTGCGGACGGAGGGCGGCGGGCACCGGGGCAGCGGCAGCGGCAGCGGCAGGGGGCAGGAACGAGCAGTCGAAGGCAGGGGCACGGCGGCGGGGCAGCTTTGTGTGCCGGGAAGCGGAGCCTGCATGCGCGGGGCATGTGCCTAAAGGGGCGGCTTCGGTCTGTGCATGCGCACACAGTCCCTCTGCGCACGGCCGACGCGCCACTCTACCCGGGGCGTGCTGTGCCGCGTCTGGGGTTATGTTCTACTTAGGAACTTGAACACACCGCCATGGCCCGGAGCGGGCACACGGTGGGCCCAACGCAAGGGTTCACAACCGCCAGCCCGCTCCACTCCCACCACACGCACGTCAAACGGACCCAACACCGGCACAACGACCCCAACAGCCCCCAACTGCAGCCAAGCCGCGCAGCCGGCCAGCTCCCTCCCTCCCTTTCTGCCCCCCGAACACGCCCATCCCTCCGCGCCCCCACCGTGTCGCCACACACGCACGCACCTTGTACAGGGGATTGATCCACACGCCGCAAATGTACGACAGCGGCGGCGGCTCCGTCAGCACGCGGTTGGTCTGCAAGCCCAGGGCCGCCTCGCCCGAGGGCGACGAGGAGGTGTTGGCGGGGCCCACGATCGTGTGTTCACGCAGCCACGTCTACGGCAGGCAGGCGGGGCACGGCGCCAAGGTCATTGACGGGATGCGACCTCAGCACGTGTGGACCAGGGCCGAGTACAGGACGCGGCCCAGGACCAGGAATCGGACGCGACCAGGCCTGATGTTCCCAAGGGCCGGCAGGACGAGGAAGCCGGGCGGGGGCAGCATAAGGGGCCAGGGCGTTGGGGCGCCGGCACGGGGCGCCGGGGTTGTCGGAGAGCCGTTAGAGCGAGCTCTCCGCCCTCTGGTGCGAGGAGCGACGCCGCAACCCCAGCCATCCTTGACGCTGACACCGAAGTCTCCGTCCGTCTGAGAGCCCGCTCGTGCGGAGCTGCCAGGGGCGGCGTGGGGTAGCTGGGGCGGCGTGGGGTAGCTGGGGTAGCTAGGGTAGCTGGGGTAGCTGGGGTAGCTGGGGTAGCTGGGGTAGCTGGGGTAGCTGGCGGCGGGCTCGTCGCCCTCTTGTGCGGAGCTGCCAGGGATGGGTTGGCACCCCCATCGCTGGTCGCGAAAGGCCACTGCGGGCCACAGCAGGGCGGCGCTGCGCCGGCCGCTGGCTGCCGCCAGAACGGACTGCTGCCGTCCCGGGCTATCCGCGCGCTGGGTGGTCCACCAGGAAGCGAACGACCCGCTTCCCGTCGCTCGTTGTACGGCCTGTCGTCCCTGGCTAGCCGGGCCGCACTGCTGCGCTCCGCCGCTGGTTCTCAGCTAGGTAGCTAGGGTGAGTGCGGCCCCGCAGGGCGGGGCACTGCGCAGGCAGCGCCGTGCCGCTGGGTGCTTCCCGCCGCGGGCCGGCTGCTGCCTCCCAGGCTAGGCAGCAGCGCGGTGTTGCCCGGCCGGCTGGCCGCGTTTGACATTCGTACATCGGGAAGCGCGCGCTGAAACAATTCTTCGATAGGTACGTATATGCGGTACAGAAACCCGTACGGGTTTGGGTAAGGACGTTGGCAGCCCTGCTCGCCTGGAAGGGCAGGATGTCAAACTCCTCCATCGAGTAGCGCTCCACGGGCAGCACGCCCTTCTTGACCACCGAGGGGCCCAGCCGCGAGGGGCGGCCCACCAGCCGCTCGTAGTGGTCCCGCCCGCTGAGCTCGTCCTCCTCCTCCTTGCGCCGCCGCCGCTCGCGTGCCTCTTTGCCCAGCAGTGCTCGCGCCGAGCCATGAGCGCTGTGGCTATGGAGAAGGTGCTCCGCGTCCGAGCCACGCAGCCGCGCGGCGGCGGCGTGAGCTCCGGGCGCCGCGAGTGCCGTTGATGGGCACGACGGGTTGGCCAGGAGCAGCAGCAGGAGCGCAGCGGCAGTGGGGAGCGACCGCTGTACGTTCTGTCGCATGTCTGTGGTGTCACCGGCGGAAGCTCCTGCTACGCTGCAGCAAGGGTGTAGCTCGCATTCCGCGACCGAAGCCACGTCCGTCTCTACACTGTTTAATGAGGTCGTGCTACGCGAAGAAGTTGCCGCATAGCAGTCCTCTACATTGGAAGCGAGCAGGGTGTTTTGTTAGTTGTGTATTTGAAGCGCGGCTCGTGCGGCGGTCGGCAGCAGAGTAACTAGCAGATGCAGCTTAAAGAGTGATGAAAGAATAGCAGTGAAGATGGCGCGGCTCCGCAGGAGCAGACCTCTGTCATTAAGCGGTGACGTGCAATAAAAATGTGACACCGAACGTCAGGCCTAGCTGCACCAAAATAGCGATAGCATGTAATATAAAGCATTCAGAGCTTGGCAAGGGCTCGGCAACGGCGTGTCATGTGCGGCCCAGGGGTCGCGCGAAGCCCGACAGGGCGGACCAACATGTAGCCCCACCCCGTCCTTCGTCGGGGGCCCTTCGGCCGGTCCCAGATGCTCGGGGATTTATCAATTAAAGGCGCTGGAACGCAGGCGCCCACCACCCTCGCAACCAGCGCCACAAGTGTTGTACTTGTCCGGGACGCGACCCCTAGCCCCGGACATGGCCGCTTGCGTCAGGGGAAACAGCTGGCACCTCGCCCACCGGCATCTAGCTAGCGCAAGCCTACATCCGCTACTACAACAGCCGCAGCCCAGCCAGCCAGCCAGCGTCGGCTACGCCCAAATTGTGGGGACCATTAATCACAACAGTAGCCGTCACCAGGAGGCCTCCTGGCCATCACGCCCACACATGTGCACATTGCGCAGATGGCCACGGACCCAGTCCCTTGATGTATGGCTTTGCTCCGCCCGAGCTGGACCCACAGCCACCAGCCGAGCGCCCACCCTCGATCACATCCCCTCCACGTTGATCCCACGCCCGACCTGCTGAGCCCTCCTGGCGGCCAGAACCATGCACGCCCCCACAACACGCCCCCACACGCTTCTACCTTGGTTTGCATCTCCTTATATTCCAAACCACGCCCCACTTACCGCCCCTCCCCGCCACGGGCGGCTCAGCCCCTGCCCCGGCCGCAGCCGTGGCCGCGGTCGCCCGGGCATCCTTCAATGTCCAAAGGGCCACACCAACGGTTGCAGCTCGCGTGCAGCGGCTGTCAGTCGGCGGCAGTCGGCCCAGGTACGGTACCGTTGGCCTGCTGTACGGCACCTGGTGACCCGGCTCCGCACAGCGCTCGTACGCCAGCCGACAGAGTTGGTGGAGTGCATCGGCCCGAGTCGTGGCCACGACATCCATGGATGTATCGATGCAGTCCATCTAAGGTATCGCTCGGTACGGCGGCTGCCCGGCACAGCAGATCGTGCAGGGTGCGTGAGCGCGTTCTTGGGCCATGGGAGAGCGCGGCGGGGGATGGTGCGGGGGATGGCGTCGGGCGGGCTGGGGGCGCGCAGCGCAAGGGATGGCTGATGCGACGACGGGTGTGTGTTTGTGCTCTCCAATGAAAGTAGGAGCCGGCCGCTGAGGAGACGCCCACCCGCCCCCAGCCACCAAGCAGGAATCATTTCTGCGCGGAGCCGAGTGTCCGCGTGCCCTTTTACGGGTACAGCGCGCAGCACCTCTGGCGCCGCCACGCCCAAGTCTCGCCCATGCACTCGAGTGCTCGCCCCTCCGTACGGCTCTACAGCACATGTCCCCCATCGTGCGACGGACGGCCAACGAAGATGCCGCCCTGCCAGCTGGATCCGATCCCCAAGCTGGACCCGCCACCACCAGCCCCGGCCGCGGCCCGCGCCCCGTCGCGGCGACACCCTGCACGATGCAGCCCTCGTACGTGTCTTGCTTGCATGGATCCATGCATGTATGCATCGGCGGGTGGGCTCGATAGACTTTGTCGACTCTGTCGGCCACGGTACGAGGGCTGTCGCGATGGCAAACTGCGACCCCGCCACACAGCAGAGCAGCCCGCCGCAGCCAAGCACCCGGCACGTGCCGCCAAGCGAGCGCAGGCGGCCCGCCAGCCGCGTTCGGCAGCGCTTCATCACAAGTACGGCAGCGACCTGTTGCACCCACCAACCCAACGCCGCGGCTGCCGCAGGAGATCCATCGCGTCTCGGTCTCAGCGCCAGTGTCCCCCTCCCGCCCCGCACCCACGCTAGACCGCTGCCCCGACGTGGGTTGCTGTCGCCCGCATCTCGCTGCCGCCGCCACGACCCGCCTGCACCTCCACGCCACGCCAGGCAGGCGGCTACCGCTTCCCGAGTCGCCGCCTGCCTGCCTGGGGCCGACGGTGGCGGTGAGGCCAAACAGCGTGGCGGTGAGCCAAGTCGCCATGTCCTTCGCGTACAGCGAGCCGCATGCGCCGTCTCACATTCTGCCTATGCAACCGGCAAAAGCGCAGCAGGACCCTGCCCCCCGCCAGCCATATCCATGCATGCGAAGCGAGCTTCCGCAGCCACGCGTCACGGCCCGCCTGCCTCGGTCACCTGCGGCGAGGGCCGCCCATCAAACGAAACGAGCGACGCGTCAGCACCCTCAGCAGCCTGGGCGGGGCCCAGTCGGCCAGCCGACACGCAGCAGCGTACATACAGCAGCTTGGCCACGGCGGCCGCAGGCCATACGTACAGCAACTGAACATCATATGTACACACGCATCTATCCGTACTAGCTGCCGCACACCTGCACGCTAACCTCCGGTCGCAGCACAACCAGCAGCCGCTGCAGCTGCTCCGAGGGCTGGAACCCGGCGGACAAGGGGCCGCCCAGCGGGTGACCCGGCTGCCCAGCGCCGCCTAGCTCCAGCAGCGCCGCCAGCACCGACCGTCTGGTCTGTCCGCAGTGGCGGCGGTGCTCGAGCAGTGGCAGCCGCTGACAAGTGTGCGGGGCGGCGGAAGAAGGACGACATCCACAAGCTCATCATGGGCATCACATCCTGATGTCATGCGACTCAGAACCTGCCAAAGGATGTTGGCAACCCTGGCTTGCATCTGTGGCGTCGCATGAACCTGCCTGCCGGCGTCCCCACAGCAGCTGCTGCTCGCGCTGCCCCGGCGCCCCCTCACCGGCCGCGGCGCGCCTGGCTAGCGCGGCATCACCTCCAGCCAGCGCCTCCTCACAGCCTGAGCACAAGGCCGCGTCGCAGGTGAGTGCAGCCCAGAGAGCGTACGGTAATAAGGAGCGGCGCCGTCACCCGCCGGGCTCTGTCCGGACCGGCGCCGCCAGGGGGCCTGCCACCGCTCCAGCCGCTGCATCGCCTACACGTCGTATCCCAGACCCGCGAGGGGCCACGGCCGTGGCAGAGCGCCGAGCCGTGGGGTGCCTGCCCTTGGCCCAGCAGCTGCTGCAGGAGCAGCTCCAGCGCCCATCCCGCTACGACGCGGCGGCAGCCAGCGCCTCAGCGCAGGTCCTCAATGCACTAGCTCGCCGACGTGAGTCGCCGACCTCAGCCACCGCTCCGGCTGCGGCACGCACGGCGCCGCGGTCCACAGCCCTGCCAGCTAGCGCTCTGGGGGTCTGGCGCGCGCTGCTTGGCCAGAAGGCGGGCCCCCGCCGGCCGCTGCTGCAGCATCTCCAGCGCCAAGGCCACGACGCGCGGCGCGGCCGCAGCGTATGTCAGTCAGCGGTCGATGCGCCCAGCCACCGCTCCGGATGCGGCACCGCGCCCTCCCACACCAGCAGCCGTGTGGAATAGGCGGACCGAAGCGCTGAGGAGCTGAGGGCCCTAGTGCACTGAGATGACAGTAACAGTTACAGCACGGCCGTGTTGCCATCAAAGGCTGCAGCGACCTGGGGACGCACAGCGGCCGTTTAGGTAGGTCCGCACCTCGGCACCACACACAAGCATGCGTATGCCCTCCCCTTCACGCGCCTGCACACCGTGTCACGCACGTCGTCCCATACCATGCATGTCCATCCCATATCGTGGTTGCCGGTACGTGGCCGACGACACACCTGCGCCACACCCCGCCCGCGGTAAGGCCCATCCACCCGTGACAGCACCGCCGCCGCCGCACAGCCCTCCAGCCGTCGATCCCCCAACCGCTCAGCCTTCACACTTGCCCCAACCCATGTATGTTGCCGGCTGCCCCCAAACCACCGCTGCGTCCCGTCGCTGCCCACCACATCCAACTAGCCCGGGCGCCCGCCGTTCGTCGCTGTTGTACTTTGTTTGCTTTGCTTCCGCTCCGCCCTGATCGCCTCCCACACACCCACCACCCACAGACGCTATTATTTGTTCTATTGGTTGGCCGCTGGTGCGGCATGGCCATCACGAGCGAGCTTGACAGCACCCACCACATGTCGGCATCCTGGCACCTGTCGGCTAAAAGCACGCAGACAAATATAACCACCAAACCCTTTTTTCCGCGCGTGCACTGATGGGTCCCTGCTGCTGCAATCACCAAGCCCTGCCCTAGCTGCGCCACTGGCTACCGACCGCTGAGGGAAGTTTTACGGCACCGGACTGAGGCCAAGGGGCCGCTGTGTGGACACGTTAGCCCTAAGCTATACCCTGCTTGTAGGAGAGAGACCCCTGTTACAGAATGTTCGGGTTTGAGCGCGGCACTTGGACGCTGGCGCTTGTTCCTTACCCGGGGGACAGGGCGCGTAGGGGGCTTCGGCCCTCCTGATCGCCCTACCTCCTTAAATCACGGCGAGTCAAGCTCGCCGTACATCTATTTCTATTTCTATATCTTGTTCCTTACGAAACGGGCCCGGATAAAGGCACGGGTGTCACGGACTCTTGAAACTTATCACGAATTCGCTCGCCGACATGGTAGAGACCGCCGACGGCCACGAGGCCTGCGCGACCCTGGAGGGCAGCGCTGTCGTGCGTGGCAATGTTTTCGGGCGGGATGCGGGCCTCCGCCTCCGGCCAAGGAGGTTGGCTGCCCGCATCCCACCCGAAAACATGGCCAAGCACATGAGCAGCTTGACCTACAGCCTGGACAAGATTCAAGTAAGCACAGGGTTGATTGCATCCGTGATCGGGGTCGGTCGGTGCCTGCTGGCCGCCCAAGCCGATGGAGACGTGCAGCCCCGATGAGCAGATGAACTCGAGTACCAGAATTTTGCCACCGAAGTTGCCGTAGCTCAGGACGTCGGACATCCTGACTGCGGTGCTGGCGCTGAACTTGGAGGTGCTGCTGCCCACCACGGTGCGGGCGGCCTCGGTGTACCGGTGGTCCGCTTCGATCACCTGATGATAGGGTCATGGCATGCATCGTGTGGAGGAGCTACAAGGACCGGCATATGACCACCTGCCGGCCCTGAACAAGGGAGCACTGGTATGGCAAGCCTGCAAACCACGGCACAAGCTAGACAGCCGAACAAAGGCAGGGCCATGGCGTTTCATCAGCTATGACAAGACTGGCACTCTTGTAAAGGCAGCAGATGGGCGTGGGAAGGAATTCACCTTCCCAGTGCAGCACTTGCTGGTGCCACCACACAAGCGAGCACTAGCACCTGCGGTGGAAAGCAGGGGGGCGGCACAGCAGCCGGAAGCCATGCGTGCCCAAGCCGGTTACACCGCCAGCTCTAACGATAGTGAGATGATAAGCGGCTTGCACAATAATAGACGTAACCTGCCCAAAGAGCTTATTGCCAATGCCGCAGCCAGACGCCAAAATGACAGAAAGAAGCGACGCACCTGATGATGGTGGACAGCCTGCCCAGCCGATGCCCACCACACATGCATTGTAGGGTTCTCTGTATCAAGGACAACAGGGGTGTAAGCTCCCACAGTGACAGCAGGTTCTTCCAGACAAAATCAGCCAGACGTAGGCTGTTAATAATGCTGAACGCCTACACAGCCCATGAGGCTACAAGATGTGCGGTTGCCACACACGGCATGTACACCACACACGTACGTCCAACACGAGCCTACACCCAGGAATTGAGGGCGGTTAGGATGGAGAACTGGTTGACAGCCTGTGCAAAGGATAGCCTGTGCCAACGGTAGCAACTCGAACGTCTACCAGACGCTAGCACCTACGAATGACGTCGCAGGTCAGATCATCGTGTGGCAACCTCAATGGCCAGGGAAGGAGCTGGGTCGAAAGCCAGAGTCCGTGTGCACCCTGCAGTAGCAAGATCGACGGCATGGGAGCCTATGCTACACTTATATAAGGCGAAGCGGTGCCTTCAACAGCATAGAGGCCACCCTCAACACATCACCCCAACGCCACGGTCAGCAGTGTGCACCAATCAACATCTGCTGCCTCAAGAAAAGATGGCGAGCCGGAACTCGTCGCCCCTGCTGTTCAGCCTGTCCAGCCCTTCTCGCACCACTCACACGTCACCTGCTGTCGGTGGCAAAGTGCGCCGGGCGACCGTCCTCTGCACGGGTGAGTGCTGGGCAACGAACGGAACGAATCCTCGATCGAATCCGGCTCACGTGAAACGCACGGCCTGGCGCCTGACACGTTCCATGCGGCCCCTGCCTCAGCGGCTGCCCCTCAAAGCTCCACCAGCGGCGGCAGCTCCGGCGGTGCTCCTCCGGCCAAGTTCCTCTGCAAGGTGTGACCACGCGGGTGCAGCAGTTACATACGTCCGACCCCCATCGAGGCCGAACACCCAGCGTTCAGCAGTCTGCTGCGCTCATTGCTAGAGTCACAACACAGGGACACCGTTTCGCCCGAATATTACCTTGCCACCTCGTTTCCCGCTTCCGCACAAGCAACCACCGACCCCAGGACAACTGGAGCTTTGATGAGAAGGCTTCCATTAACAAGTTGCTCGAGGACATCGGCAACGTCTCCAGCTCCGACGAGCTGGGAAGGATCATTGAATGAAGTGGCCTTCTTCGCGGAGGACAGCAAGGTCGACTGGTCCGACTCAAAGCTGAAAACCTTGGCTTTTGAGTCTGTATGCGTCAAGTGCTCGGTGAGACAAGTCTGTGATAATTGCGTCCGCAGTCGCTTTGTGTTACCAGTTACGACAAGGATAATGGCTACCTACAGTGACGTCATTCGTGCTGGCACTGTACGCAGGACATGGTGGAGCAGAGGGTGTTCGACATGTCGAACACCCTCTGCTCCGTGGTCTGGAGCTGCAGCTGCAGCAGCTTGTTGTCGGGCGCGTACATCTTGACCTTGTACACCGACATGTCGAACACCCTCTGCTCCACCGACCATGTCCTGCGTACAGTGCCAACACGAATGACGTCACTGTAGGTAGCCATTATCCTTGTCGTAACTGGTAACACAACACAAGGATAATGGCTACCTACAGTGACGTCATTCGTGTTGGCACTGTACACAGGACATGGTGGAGCAGAGAGTGTTCGACATGGCGAAGGACAAGGTCAAGATGTACGCGCCCGACAACAAGCTGCTGCAGCTGCAGCTCCAGACCGTGTATGTCAAGTACATGGACATGACTCACAAACTCATTGAGTCGCACGGCCAGCGCGACACCGCCCGGATGCAGGTCCGGCTGGCCGAGCTGGACAATGGACAAGGGGAGATGGAACTCCACAGGGGCCGGGGGCTGTGTTGCACGAGTGCAGGCCATAAAAGCACGGGTTGCTGCCGTTTACTGCCACACACCACCGACGCTTGCTTGCTGACCTCCGGAAGCCATCCAACTTCAGCAAACGCCACTACAGCTGTATGTGGCAGGAGCATCACGTATGCTGTCTGTGCTGTGAAGTCGATCGATATGGTTTACCATGAAAGGCAGGGCATTGCGCTAGGTAGGAGGACAGCGACGAACCCATGCATGGTGTCCCCCGCATATGCGGCGGCGGCAGCATGCCCCCTTGTTCCCCCGACATTCCCTCGGCCGCTCGGCGGCATCCGCACCTTTCAGCACGACAACGGCATGGCTTTATTTGACTCGCTGCGGCCTCCTTCGGTCTGTCGGTCAACATCGTTGGCGCTGACCGCACCTGGGATACCGTAATAGCCCATCCAGGCAGCCTCCTGCTGTGCCCAGGAGGGCCCCGCCTGCTGCCGCCCGCCACCGTCCCATGCACCGTGCGCAGGGAGCGACGACAATGGGATGGCCGGTTGGAGTGCATCACCTGGGGAACCAAGCAAGCGGGGCAGGGACCAGGACGCAGCTAGCTCTCAGCTACGTAGCCGCTCCAATGCCCAAGACGACAAATTCGATGAACCCGCATGGTCCCTGGCGAGAAAGCGCGACTGAGGCTCAGGTGGGATGGACTTGCATCTTTGGCTCTAGACGCCACCCGGGCAAGGCTTGCTGGCAAAGGGCCCGCCAGAAAACCCAGCACCAGCAGGAGCAGCAGCAGGGGCGGCCATAAGGCCAGGGGGGACAACAGGTCACGCCCCTCCGTCCACGTCCCAACAACTTAACCATTGTACGCAGCTGCAACTTAAACAACTCCGTGTCATGGAGATAGGGCCGCAGCCACCGTGGATGGGGACCACCCCAACGCAACAACTCGGCGGCTGCAGCTGCAACGAACGAACGTTATTGGTCCAGATGCCGAGTGAGCCAGCAGTCAGCAGCACAAAGTAGCGGCGGCCTAAGGACATGCGCATGCGTAGCGCACACCTGACACACAGAAACATGGGCCTTGCTTGCTTGCTGATGTACGAATGTTTGAAGGATGGGTCATGAAGCCAACGGACACAGCAGCCAGCAAGAGCCAACAAGTAATCCAGGCAATGGGCAGCAGGCCACCCGCTGCAGCTGCTCGCTCCAACCGCGCGCCACACACCAAGCAGCAAGCAACTAGATGCGTGGCAGGCACCGATGCAGCTTGCCGCGCGGCGCGAGGAGATGATGCGTTCTTGCGTTGTGGATGCTTTGAGACGACGCACGAGATGGACGGATGCACGGCCGAAGATGGAGGCCTCGGCGCAGCGCGCGCGGGCTGGGCCACGCTTGCGTGAGTGGGTCCATGCGGTACCGCGCTCCTTTCCAACGCAACATACAGCAAGCAACAACAGCATAAGGTCGCGCCCCCCTGCTGCCCAGCACGCGCCGAGCAGCTTGCCCTTCCCACGCAAGCAAGTGTGGCGGCTTGACCGGAGTCGATGCGGAGCCAGGGCAGCATGCACGGCGTCCGTGCCTGCCTGGCCGCCCCGCCCCTTGCATGCGTTCACGCATCAATCTAGCACTGCCCGCGTCAGGCCGCCCCCGCGCGCACCAGACGTACGGCGGCAGCAGTACCCACCCAACATTTCGCGGTGGCTGGGAAGCAACGGACTACCTGTAAAAAAGGAAAGAGTCACGCACCCACGCACATCACAAAGCCCCGAGCCCACGGGCTAAGCATGCCGCGCCGCCTCCTCAACACGCACCGGCACCGCACCGCAGAGCCCGCCGCCGCCTGCTGCTGCCCGCCTACGTGCAACCGTAAGCGTTGATGAATAGTGCTTATCAGGACGGCCTTGGCGCCAAGCAAGCCTGCCTCTGAGGGACGCCACATCCCTGAGCCGCAGCGCAGAGCCGCAGCGCAGAGCCTGCTAGTGGCTCGTCGAGGAGGCGCTAGCTGGCGGCCCATCCCTGAGCTCGCGTCGCGCGCCCGCCCTGCATCCGTAACGTACTGTCGAATTTGCTCAAGAAGAATGTCATGTATGGTCGGACTATATAGTATGCAGTGCTCAAGGGGTTATCGCCATGCACTGCCCCATGCCTCCCCGTCCCCAGCGGACCCGTTCGCCTGTACCAGCTACGGTGCAGCGCCCAAACGGGGCCCAGCAAATCAGGCGCCACGCACAAACATCACGGCCGCTGCACGGAAAACAACGCATGCCGAGCCCCTTGCGCAAACCGATGTATGCCGCACGTCGAGCCAGCAACCAGGAGCCCATCCGCCGAACGCAGCCCACACCCGCAGTCCCACCATCTCGTGCTTGCTGCTCGCAACAGTGCCCGTACGAACACGTGTTCTTCACACCCATGCAAGCAAGCAGACGGCTGCGTTCACACATCAATGCCATTACGCCTGATCGCACGAGCGCCGGCCATTCAGCAGTAGCACCATCGGCGGCAGCACCGGTGGTGGCCCCCCGTGGGTCGCCCGGAAGCGGCGGATAGCCGGCGGCAGGTCCGCTGTCTCCTCGTCCTCGTCCTCCTCCTCATCCACCGCCCAGCCGTCCGCGGCATCAGCGGCGCCGCAGCGCCGGTCGCCGCGGACCGGCCAGCCACCGCCAGCCCCGCCACCGGCCGCCTCCGTCATTTCCCAATCACCCACCGAAGCGGCGGTGGCGGCGGCGACGGGCGCCAGGGGCTTCGCCGCCATCCGCGATAGCGGAAGCAGCGGCGGCGGCGGCACCGCCGGTGGCGGCAGCCACAGCGTCGCGCGGGGCCCCTCCGCTGCGTCTCCACCGCCGCCGCTGCTGTGGCGGCGGTGCTCTGAGGCGCAGCGGCGCGTCTCCGCCAGCCGCCGCCGCCACGCCGGCTGCGGACCCGGCTGCGGACCCGGCGGCGGCGACGCATCTGGCCATTGCGCCGCCAGCAGCTGCCTCAGCCCCGGCAGCGGCCCCTGCCACGAGTCGTCGCTCGGGAGCACGCCCAGCTCCTCCCCATCAAACCAAGCCTCCGCCTCCGGCTGGGATCCCGGCCCGCCAAGCTGCGGCGGCGCCTCCAGGCCGCCGGCACAGGCCTGCGCCGTCGGCGGCAGCTTTGCCGTCGGCGCGGAGGCCGGCCCTCGCGCTGGGATGGCCCAGTCCCGAGCCACCGCCGCAGCTCTGCCGACGCGCATGCCGTTGGGCAACGCGCCGGTGCCGCCGCCGTCGGACAGGAGAGGGCGACGGGGGTCCGGGGCCCCTGCCGAGCCGGACGACCCGGCTCCGGCCGGCGGAGGTCTCCACAGGGGCGGGTCCTGGAGGGGAGACACGGCAGGCGGGCGCGGCGGGTCACACGGTGCAAGAGGGTAGGTGCAGCTGCGGCGGCAGTCGTGGACCGCTGCGCGCTTGGGCTAGGCAGTCCGACGGCACCGCGGGTGCGTGAGCGTGTGCCGAAGGCAGTGCGGTGACCAGTTCGGGCTCGCTTCGCAAGTTAGGCGCGCGCACCTCTTCCATCGCGGTGCGTGACGCCGTGTTGTCCTGGGACCAGCCCGTGCTGACGGCGCCGCCACCGCCGCCGCCGCCGCTGCCGCCGCCGCCAGCGTCGCCCCAGCCATCGCCTCCGCCTCCGCCGACGGCTGCGATGCAGTGTGTGGCGCCGCCACCGGCGGCGGCGGCCTGGGGTCGGGCGCATGCGGCGATGCTGTCTCCGTACGCCTGCTGTCCGTACTCAAGGCGTCCATATGCCTGCTGCTCGTGCCCCTGCCGATCGTTGTGAGACTGCGCCTGCGCTTGCCCTTGCTGCTGCCGCCGGTCGGCCTGGCCGTCGCCGTATAGCTGCGGGTACAATCCATCCCAGCCCAGCTCAGCCTGCCCTGCCGACGCCGCAACGGCGGCGGCACCTCGGAGCTGGCTCTGGACCGGACGCCCGCCTCCGTCGCTGCATGACACCGGGCGCGGCGGCGATGCCGCTGACGTTGACGACAGGCCGCCAGCGCCAGCCTGTGCGGCCCGCAGGCCCGGTCTGTCGCATGGCCGCTGCGGTGGTGGTTGGCAGCCAGCGCCTTGGCCGCCGCTGGGGTCGGAGGGTGGCCGCGTGGCGCCGTGCCGCTGCTGGGGCGGCAGCTGCTGCAGCTGCTGGGGGTCGGGGTGGTGGTACGGCGGATCGTGCGGCGGGTGCTCGCGCTGCGGCCTTTCGCGCGGTTGAGCGTACGCTTGCTGCTGCTCGTACGCTTGCTGCTGCTCGTACGTTTGCTGCTGCCCGCACGATTGCTGCTGCCCGTACGCTTGCCGCTGCTCGTACGATTGCTGCTGCCCATACGATTCCTGCTGCCCGTACCTTTGCTGCTGCTCGTACGATTGCTGCTGCCCGCACGATTGCTGCTGCTCGTACGATTGCTGCTGCTCGTACGATTGCTGCTGCCCATACGATTCCTGCTGCCCGTACCTTTGCTGCTGCTCGTACGATTGCTGCCGCCCGCACGATTGCTGCTGCTCGTACGATTGCTGCTGCTCGTACGATTGCTGCCGCCCGCACGATTGCTGCTTCCCGTACGATTGCTGCTGCACATACGATTGCTGCTGCTCGTACAATTGCTGCTGCTCGTATGATTGCTGCTGTCCGTACGATCGCAGCTGCTCGTACGGCTGCCGCTGCTCGTATGGCTGCTGCTGCTGCTGGTACGGCTGCTGCTGCTGCTTGTGCGGCTGTCGCTGCTCGTACGGTGACGCATGCTCGCAGTTGCGGCCCTGCTCGTACGGCTGCTCGGCGTACTGTTGCCGCTGCTCGTGCCCTACCTGCACGTGCGCCGGCTGTCTGTACGACGGGGCCTGCTCGTACGACGGGCCAGGCTGCCGCTGCTGCTGCCGGGGAGGCGAGGCCGGGGCGCTGGCTCGGGGCTGGGCCGGCAGCAGCCCCTGCCCTAGCCACCCTTCCGGCCCGGGCCCCGGACCAGCACCCGGTTCCGGCCTTGTCCGGTGGCCGAGGCCGGCCAGGCCACCGCTGCCTCCGCCAGCGCCGGAAAAGTTGGCCCCGCAGCTTGATCGCCCGGGGCTCGGAGGAGCCCGGCGCTTCTCGGGCCCATGGCCATTGCCGGACCCGGGACCGGGGCAGGGGACCTGCCGCTGCTGAGGCTGAAGGTGCGGGTGCCACTGCGGCTGCGGTTGCGATTGCGACAGCGGTTGTGGCTGCGGCTGCGGCTGCGGCTGGGGCGGATCCTGGCGATCCAAGCTTAGCGTCCTCAGCTGCGGCCCTGCCGTGTGCCCGTGCCCTGGCCAGCTCCCAGCACCGCGGCCCTGGGTGGGATGCCCTGGGCTGGGCCGCTGCCAGGAGGGTTGGCCCGTCTGTTGGCCCGCCGGCTGGCTGTGCGGCCCCACATGCTGCGGGGCCGACGCCGCCTGCGCGCAGCCCAGGCCTGTCCAGGAGCCGCGGTCAAGGCGCGCCGCGGCGGCGGCTGTCCCCGGCCCCGGCGCCTGCCACGGGCCGGGTGCCGGCCCGTGCGCCCGCGCTGGCCCTAGGCGGCTACCGTGGGGAGGCCGCCAGGCCGCCGCCGCAAGGTCCGGTGCCGACGACGGCCCAGCCGCAGCCACGGCGCTGGCGCCGCCGCCAAACGGTTCGGCCCACCCTGCCGCGCTGCCGCCGCTGCCAGGACCCTGAGAGCGGCCGGCGGCGGCGGCAGCAGCGGAGGCGACGGCGGCATCGGAGACGTGCCGCCGAATGCCCTGGCTGGATCTGGGCGCCAGCGCGGCTGGCTCTGGCGGCGCCGCCGCGAGCCAAGGGCAGCCAGCCTGTGTTGCTGATGCAGCCCGAGCGCCGGGTCCTGCTGCCGGCAGCGACGACAGGCCGGGGACGGAGCCGGGCCCGGCGGTGGCGATTGTGGCGGGGACGGGGTGGGGCAAATGCTGCGCCGAGTGGGGCCCTTGGCAGCTGGCGGCGGCGGCGGCGATGGCCTGGTCCGACCACCCGCCGCCAAAGTCAGGCCCGTGGCGCCTCTTGCGGCCACTGAGCGGCGAGCCGCTGTCCTCGGCGGCGGTGCAGGCGGCGGCGGCGGCGGCGGTGGCAGCGGCGGCGGCGGCAGTGGCCGAGTCAGGCGTCGCCGCCACGCCGCCGGCGCTGTAGCTGGCGCCGCCGCTGCCTTCGCTTTGGAACGAGCCTCCGTCGTCGTGCGAAAGTGGCGGCCAGGCCGGCGGCGCCGCCGCCGCCGCTGGGCCCAACGCCTGCGGCGCAGCCAGGGGCTCTCCCCAGCCCGGCGGCGGCGCTCCTCGCTCGTGCCATGCCGACTGCGGCGGCGGGGCTGGGGGCTGTTGCTGTTGCTGCTGCAGCGGCGGCACCGGCAGATGGCGAGGCTGCGGCCACGGCGGCTGCAACGGCGGCGGCGGCGCGGCGGCATGCGCGTTGGTTTGCGGCGGAGCAAGTGGCTGGGGCCCCTGGCGGCTGGACACAGCTGATGTCTGCGGTGGCACCGGCGGGCTGTGTTCCAAGCCCATGCCACCGCCGCCGCCACCGCCGTACTCTCCACCGCCATACGACCTGTCCACAGGGGCCATGTCACTGCCGCCGCTGGCGGTCGCCGCCGGCGGCACGCCGGCCGTCGCCGCCACCCATGCGGCGCCGCCGTCAGCGGCCTCAAGGTACCGCAGCGCCGCCGCCGTAGCGGCGGCACCTCTTGCGGCGGCGGCGCTGATGGCTACAGCGCCGCCGGCGTCTGCGGTCACGACGCGCGCCGCCGCAAGAGCCTGTCGAAGCGCTGAGCGGGGCACGCGCAGCTGGCCTGTGACTAGCTGAACCTGAGGGGCAGCGGCAAGGTTACAGCGGCGGGTGGGGGAGCGCGTGTTTGTTGTGTGTGTGTTTTTGTCATCGTGAGTGACCAGGGTGGTCAACTGCCGTTGCAACCCACCTGGGCCCACTGCAGCGCCGCCTGCGCGGCCGCCGTGTCCTCGGCGCCGGCCGCCGCCAGCCGGGTTGCGTAGGCATGCAGGAAGGCGCATTTGCGGTTGGTCTTTGCACGCATCGTGCTGTGGTACCGGTTCTTGACCTCGATGGCTGGGGGAGTTGGGAATGTTGGGGTTCGAGGGCAGGTTGATGAGCAAAGGCAGGGCGGCGTATGGGTGAGTTGCACGACGGGCAGGTTACGTAAAACGTCTACGGAGGCCGGCTGTGAATTGTCGAGGCACCAACCTGAGCGGCCCGGCAGGAGCCTGGCGATCTCGACCCAGCTGTGGGGAGGGCAGGTTGGAGCCGCGGCTTCGTCAAAGCGAGTATGCGACCATGGACGTCGCTTGCTCGACTGTGAGGTCCCGACCAACGACCGGCGCGCAAGCTATATCACTGCGAATTGCATTTGCACTATGCCGTTGGAGTGAAGGAAGGCACAGAAACCAAAATGTGCAAAACACCCTGCTCACCGCGGCCCATAAGCCAGATGAGCATATGCCAGCCTGACCTCCTCGTCAAAGCTCCAAACAAGAGTCGTGGCCCTCGGCTTGTGAAGCGGCATTGGGCCATGCTCTTGACCCGGAACTCCGGCCTCCAACCAAGCACCAGCGTGTTCAGCGCCTTGCACGTGCATATTTCAGTCACTTGACCAGGTCATGTAACAAGAGTCCGCACGCTGCATAGGAGCCGCATCTCGACTCGGCCGCAACGAGCCGGACTTGTACCCAGAAGACAGATTGTAGCGGATACTTAAAAACGATGCGAAGGATACTGTCGGTGTCTCGAGGTCCTCCGGCAGTGAGGTAAGTAGTGCAAGTATGTTTAGGGCAACGGCTGGCTACTATTGACTTCTGTGGCTCAAAAAAATGCGCGGAGCGGCAGTTTCGGAGCGGCAGTTTCTCTTTTTGACAAGTGCAATGCGGTGGTGGTGTCTGTCTACGGCGGAATGTGGCTGAGCGTCACGGCAGCGGCTGCGAACGGCCCGCTGCGAGGCCCGCTGCGCTCATTAGTAAGCAGCATACCTTAAGCACCAAGCATGCTGTTCCGTCAAGGGTCCCCGCTCGGCCCTGCTCGGCCGACAAAAAGCGTGTTCCTCTCGCTCCCTCAGGCTTTTTGGGCGAGCCCGATAGAAATCAGTGGTATGACGTATATGTTACAGGCATGAGCTTTTCCGGCATCAGAATCGCGCTGTACTTGCTTGATGCGTGTCACGCGGCGGGCCCACGCCTCGCGGTGTCAACAATGACACTCAACGTCCAGCGGGCCCTGGTTTGCGAACGCCTCCCGGGTCCCAGCGCCTCTGCCACTGCGCTCCAAGCCCCGCCTGGCTTCCTCGCCGCTGTTCGGCACTCATTCGGCTGCCGCACACACGCGCCGGGTCCCTCTCGCCATCGCAGCGCGCTCACAGAGCCTCCTTTTTCTGCCGCCGCCGCACACTCACACACAAGGCCAGGCAATGCTTGTCCTCAATCTAGCGCTCTGCTGATCGTTGGCAGCGAATCACGCTTTGATCCCGCTTACACCCAGCGCCCGCTCGGCGCGTTGCTGTGTCCAGTCCGTCCACCGGCCGGGGTGCGGCGCCACGATGCGGCCCGTGCGCATTTACGGTACGCACGCAGTCATGCGTGCATAGCAGAGCATAGCACAGCACAACACACCCTGTCCCGCCGCGCCGGTGCCCCGCCGCCCCGCCGCCGTACGCTCGCTTCGTGCCGCTGTTGCCGCTGTTGCCACGCCATGCTAGGCCCCCGTCCCCCGCGCTCTTAAAAACGAGAGGCGTGTATCTACGGAATGCAACTCCACACATGCACATCGGGTCCCCACCATCAGCTGCTGCAGCCGAACCCCTGACGATGGGATGAATGTCAAGCCCAGGGGCGAAGGGGCCAATGGACCAAGGCACCAGGCGGCCACAACATGCGCCACACACACACCATGCTGCCTCCTTGCGTCGGTACGTTTGCGTCGCGTCGCGAACCGGGCGTGCTGTGCTGGGGCCGTGTTGTGTTGCGCGATGACTCGTTAGCTTAGAGCGTGCGCGCGCGCCGACGGGTGCTGCGGCCTGCGTTCTACACCGACAACATCTACCGACGTCTTCACACATCCGTATGCGGGTTGGGACGGGCCGGGATGTTAAACCTACTTATGGCGGCGCTTG
>BDDC01001405.1:0-26853 GCA_001662425.1 Chlamydomonas sphaeroides
GGGGAGGGGAGGGGAGGGGAGGGGAGGGGAGGGGAGGGGAGCGGCCGCCTGCCTGTGGGACTCTCACCATGGGGTCTCTAACGAGGCCCCTCGCATGCCCCCCCTTGCAGAGGGCTCACTGGAGGTCCGCCAGTACCTGCCCACCCAGGGCCAGTACCAGCCCAAGGCCGGCCAGCAGCCGCCCTGGGCCGAGGCGCAGACCGCCAGCCGTAGCGAGCGGCAGCTTGGGGCCCCCGGGCTCGGCCCCGGCCAGTCCCTGAGGCACGCAGCAGCCGGCCCGGGTGCCGCCGCCGCCTGGCTGCCGTACCAGCCCAACGGCCTGCAGCCGCCCCCGCTGCTTGGGGCCCCCGTCATGGCCGCATACGGAGCCACTGTCGCGGGTGGGGCTGCGCCTGATGCTGTGGCCAGGGGGGCTGCCGGGGGCGGCAGTAGCGCTGCCGCATCCGCGGGGCCACAGGCCGTGCAGGGCGAGGGGCCGGCGGAGCCGCAGGGCATCGCGGCCCGGAGGCTCGAGGGTCTCCGCTCGGTGCCGCGCCAGGGGCCGCACACGCTGCCGGATGCTAGCGCGGCGGCGGCGGCGGCAGCGTGCGCGGCTTGGTCAGCGCCCGCGCAGGACCAGGACGGCGGCGCTGCTCCGGCCGAGGTGCCGGGTGCCGGCTCAGGCCCAGGCCCGGGCCGAACCCCGGCAGTCCCGCTTCGACCGGCCTGGCGGCTGGGCTTCGACCCGGGGGTGGCCAGCAGCAGGCTGCGGACACTGGGGGTGAGCCGAATGGGGGGCGCGCTGCGGCGGGGCTGGCGGTGTTTGTGTCGGCCAGGGCCTCGCATGGGTTAACGCACGGCCAGGCACATATGCAAGGCCTCGATGCCGCGCAACATGCCAGCTGAGCTGCCGGGGCTGGCCGGGCCGAGGCACCGGGGGTCGGCGGCGCGCGCCGCTGTCACACAGCCGCCTGCCAACCTGGTTACGGCCGAGCGGCCGCTGCACTGCGCCTCGCTCCCATATCCTCCGCTACCCCGAGTCCGTCCTTGCCCCTTCACATCCTTGTTCACCTCCCGGCCCGCCGTCCTGCCCCCCGCCCCTGCAGCCCGGCTGCCAATTCGGCGACTACGGCTGCCTCACCTGCTGCCCGCGCACAGCCAGCGTGGTGGCGCTGCGGCACAGCGAGCTGCTGCGACTGGCCCGGTCCGACCTGCGGCAGGCGCTGCAGGCCTGGCCGGCGCTGGCCGAGGTGTGGGAGGTGAGGCGCGGGGAAGGGAGGGGCGCGCAGCGCACCGCGGCAGTGGGTGCCGGGGCTTCCCCCGCCGCCCCCCTGCCCCCAGCCCAGGGCGCGCCCAGTGAGTCACGGTGCGGCCTGGCGCGCTGCCGGCTGCCGGCCCCTCCCCTGCCCCTTCTGCAGGAGTGCGACGAATACGGGCGCCAGGAGCGGGCCCGGCTACGGGAGCTGCTCAAGGGCGGCCGGCCGCCGCCCGAGGTGGCTGTTGCGCAGGGCACGGCCGAGGAGGCGGTGGCGGCGGCGCCGCAGGAGCTGCGGGCAGAGGCGCGGTACGCCGCCTTCCTGCGCCACTTTTCGTGATGCATGCGCATGGGCAGCCGTCGGGTGTGCAATGAGTATTGGCAATGCGCGAAGTATTGGCTCGGGCGTTTGTTAGGTAGCACAGAACCCCACACGCGGCACAGCACGCCCCGGGTAGAGTGGCGCGTCGGCCGTGCGCGAAGGGAATGCGGTTTAATGCGCCTGTGTGAGCATCCCATGCTATGATGTGACTGTGGTAGGAAGCGGGGGCCGCAGCAGCCCTGCGGGAAGCGATCCTGCGGGGAGCGAAGTGGTGACGCGATGCAATGCGGGCTGCTTGCCTGAGGCGGGAAGAGGATCACTTGCAGGTCGCGCCGCGGGACACTGGACACTGTAACACTGCGAGGTAGCATAGTGCCCGGGACGAAGAGACGGAGCGGGCGCCAGGCCGCGGCCGTAGTGCAGCGGGCGTGTAGCTGCCTGAGGCGGTCTAGCATCATCGGAGCTGATGCCGGATGACTCTTGCACAAGCGAAGGCCGCAACATGAAGGGAGCGCGACTGGCCCCGCCGTTACTTGGTGGTCCACGCGAAGTCCGCTCCCGGCAAGGGGCGTGGAGGGTTGGTGCCCATGCCGCTGTCAGCCCGCGCAACGTCACCAGCCCATCACAACCAGCACGATCGACCCCTGCCAACCAACCGGGCGTTGCCATCCGCCATGGGTTCCAGGGCAGAGCCTGAGCCCTCACCGCTGGCACTTCCGCGTTGTCCCCATCCACTTACCGCGCAGGATGCTCAGCTGGAACTGTACTACCCGGCTTCCACTGTACCAAGATACTACCGTAAACCGGATTAGTCTTAGAGCCCCCAGGCTGCAAGTACCTTACCTGCACCATTAGAAGCCCCTGCCCCCCGCGTGCTTCGTGTGATTCCAATTGATCGCCCCAAGACCAACTTGGGGCCGCCATCCGGTGATGCGCTGCACGGCTGGGCAGCCGCTTTTGAATCCTCCGCAAGTACCGCACTTGTCTGGGGCTCAATCCTAGGCTGAAAAGCCACTATATGGCTTACGCGGCACGTACCCCGGCACGCACTGTACCCGCACCATCGGCTGAGTGCGCTTGCCGCACCTGCCGCCCTTGTAGCCGCCCGGCCTGCACATGGGCCCACAGCTCAAGGCTCATAACTTACAACCTCCATCTCACATCTCGATGCGGTCCTAAATGAACATGGAGGTGAAGGGTCAGCAAGGACCAGCACCTGAAGTCATTCCGTCGCATCACCTTTGCGCAGTGACATCATGCCCGCAGGACGGCGGGGGCCCTAGGTGTCAAGCTTTGGTGCGACGCAGCCAGCCAGGCACCCAAGCGGTACAGGGGAAAGCCACTGGCTGCGCCCAAACCTGTCCAGCTGCGCATGGGTGCATGGCTTGCATGGCTCGCCCCCCAAAGAGGCCGCCCAGACCACATGCACACGGTCATTATGTGGTCATAGCTGGGACTATGAGGGGTCTCGGGCAAATCGATATCCATGCCCTCACCCCACGGGCCGGACTTAGCCGCCCGAACTGCCTCCAACGGCAGGACCGCATACCTGAACGCACACCGCCGCTGCTGCCGCTCTTCCTGTGTCGCGGCCGCTTGCAGCGGCCGCTACCACCCACTCCGCCTCCGCCGCCCGGCCCATCGCTGCCTGGCCCATCGCCGCAGCCAGGGCGGAAGCAGGCCGGGTGCTCAGCCCAGAGCGCTCAGCCCCGAGCAGGGTTGCTTGAAGCCTCTAACCCCACATCCCACACCCCAAAACTCAAAGCCAGATAGCTCAGGGCTTCCCGGACTCGTTGATGCCTGAGCAGCAGAGCTGAGCGGAGCTTGGTAAGCTGGGGCTTGCACAGGCTGTCGCCTTGCGCCGCCCGAAGCCCGCATACGTTGTCCAGTCCCTGGGCACCTGCGGCAACCCGCAGTATACACAGATGCGATGCCTACTACCCTACCCGCAACCCCCCCCCCAGTCCTTGGTCCGCCGTGTCCGTCCGTGTCGTGTCGATTTCCAGGTCGCCTGGCGCTTTGCATACCGCTTTGACACGAGATTTCACACCCAGAGTCTGAGACGAGACGAAGGGACGAACAGGGGTGAACTGGGCACGAAGCCCCTGAGTGAGCCGCACCCTGCCCCATGCGCGTCCTCCGTCTGGTTACCAACACCACACGGCCCATAACATTTTCAACAGTCTGGTGCGCTGCCCTGGCTAACATGCTGGCCACGAATGATGGGCTCCGTAGCAGGTCCCGAAGTGTGCCGCCTCCCGGCCATCGCAGGCACTCGTAACATCCACCCGTTCATGTCTAAGAAACCCGCAGGACTCTCGGCAAGACTCCGTGCTGCCCCCACGACCTCCCGCCTCCACTGCCAGTATGTTGAGGGTATCTGCCTCCTGCTGCAGTATCTCGGCAACATGTCCGCGGGGTCGGTGACACAGCGTTGGCGACGGCGACCAGACCGGCGGTGATACATGCGAGTGCACATTCGTAGCTGACCAAGAGCATCATGGGTGTGGCGCTGGGCTGTGGGCGCATTGTTCCGTGTGCGATCGCGCCGCACGTCCGAAGGAGGTGCATGCACCACACAGCCCATTCGGAGCACCCCGTCGCACCTTGCGCATACCCGGTTGTTCCAAACGATCTCCGACACCATGGCCTCTCTCACGTGCACCTCTGGCAAGGCCGTCGCTGTCTCGCGCAGCAGGTGCGCAGCCAGGCTGCGCTTGCCACGCAAGCCTCTCGACACCCACAGCCCCGATTGAACTCTTACCGCCCGCACCGCAGGACCTCTCGGCCTGTTGCCCGTCGCCTGACGGTTGTCGCGTCGGCGAAGCCTCAGGTCAGCAAGCGGCATGTGCCGCGCTTGCACGCAAGGGATTGAGCTGCTTCGTTGCGATCATGCTTTCACAATTATTGATTGGCACTGGATGTTGCATCCCGGTTGCACGGTCGCGGAGCCAGCCGTTCTGTGAATGGCCTCTGTTTGGGCGACCCATTGACTCGAGCTACCCGACAACGGCTGCATGCAGGGCTCGAGCTCCCGCCGTGAGGTGCTGGGTGTTTCGGCCGCGGCCTTCTCGCTGCTGCTGAGCTCCAGCCCAGCGCATGCGATCTTCGGGTTTAACGACGACAACTCCGAGTTGTTCGCGGTCTATACCAACGAGACGGTGCGGTGGGGGCTGGTGAACTGTGCGCGGGGGGCTTCCTGCTCCGTTTCTCGGAGCCTGAAGGCACCAGCGGTTGGGGCCCCAGAAACGCCTGGCCGGCGTGAGGTCCCCGCTGACACCTTCCTCAGGCAACTCTAATGGCTAACTCCCCCCCTGGATGCCTGCCACTTTGCCCGTGTCGCCCTTCTTTGTTTCACCTGCAGTCCGCAATCCTAGACAAGGTCAAGGTGACTCTTGCCCTGGACAAGGACGACCCCGCCAAGGAGGAGGTTGTCAAGAGCCTGCGCAAGGACATCAACAACTGGGTCGCCAAGTACCGCCGCGAGCCCAAGCTCTCCGGCCGCCCCTCGTTTGGGTGAGTGCTCGGAGGGACAGCAGTGGGGATGAGCTGGCGGGCGGCGAGCTCGGACATGCGGCTGTTTGAGCTGTCGTGCGACCAGGTGGTTCTTAGCTGCTGCCCTCGTGTACAGTACCCGAATTTCGCCGGCGCTTTGTGTCTACCCGCTGGCCTCCGCCCACATCCTTGCCTCGTGGTGTGCTGCTGTGCTCCCTCCCCGCCCCTTGTTCGGTCCACGCAGCAACACCTACTCTGCCCTCAACGCGCTGGCGGGTCACTTCAACTCGTTCGGCGCCACCACGCCCATCCCCAAGAAGCGCATGGAGCGCCTCCAAAAGGTGCGGCAGAGGAGGAAGGAGACTAAGCTATGGGGAGGGGGAGGCAGTGCCCCGGCGGCCCAACCGGCCAAGGGGACTTACAATTGTGGAGGAGCTTGCTAGGGCGCGGTGCTTCCAGGAGCAGCAGGCTCATGGCTTGTGCGGGGGCCCCCTGCCTGGCACCAGTAGCACAGCCCTGGTCGGGTTCAACATCTGCGGGTCGCCGTTGCCCGCCAAGCAGGCCCCGGCCCCCACCCAACTCCCCACCTCGTCGGCGCGTCACCAGTTGCTCACCACAGCATGCCCACTTGCCGTTGCGCCCTCATTAACTCACGCTGCAGGAGCTCGACGACGCCGCCCTGTTCCTGACCCGCAACCGCTAAGCGTGCAGCTGGGCGGGCAGGCTGCGGCGGCACTGGCTGGGCCGCGTCGTGCGGTTCCTGACCCTGTCGCGGGCCGGCCTGCGGGGGTCTCGCTGGTTGCCGCCTATGCAGCTGTGTGGCGGAGGAGGGGATTCCCCAGCTGCTGCGACCATTGCGGTGGAGTGTGTGCAGCTGCACCCTGGCAAGTGCTGTGTTGCCCCCAATGGCATGGGCATGAGTGATGGTGTCGGATGGTAGATTGACAAGGTGGCCTCATTGAGAAGAACACGTTCCTCGACTGCTGCGACCCCGGGCTTGGGTGCAGTGGGGCCTTGATGGCGGGCAGGGCCTGCAAGGTGAAGACCGGCGCGGCGGCACACAGCCGCGGTTTGGGGGCAAGGCGCCTCTGCCGGCGTCCCCGACTGGCGGCCGCGGTGCCGCATGCGTACGGGCGTTCGGTGTTTGCAGCGGCGGCATTTTGACGGCAGCGTCCGCTTGACTTTGTCCTTCAGCAGTGTATGCGCTTGCCAACAGTCGTGAGTAGCGGCTGAGTTGTGTGTACGGTATGTGTGTGGGTGTGGATGGCGGCGCCGGCTGCATGCGGCGCACAGGGAAGCCCATGCGCCGGCCCGGACCCCATTCTTTACCTCGCTGGCGGGCTGTGGCGCTGGTGTAAGACGACCCGCCCCCGAGGCTGTCTAAGACTCCCTTACACAGCGGGAAATGATGGCCTGGTACGGTTGCCACCGAGGTAGCCAGCACAGCGTGCCCGTTGGCCCCACGTCAACCGACGTCAGCAATGCAGAGTTGCGGCGAAGGTGCACTGTCGCACCACATCCTGCGCTACACACGTCAGGGCCGTGCTGCACGGAAGCCCACAACCTGGGTCGGGCCCAAGGCCCGCCAACCCGGCCGTACCGCACAGCACCCCTGACACGCAGCTTCCCGGTCCGATGACGTCTTCGCCTCCCAGCAGGCACCGAGCGCCCTCCTGGCCGGCATGGCGGCTGTGCCCGCTACCGCCGCGCCGCCTTATTAGAGCATGTGCCCAGGCCCCTGAGCCACTTGCCGCTGGCGCCCCCCTTCTCTCCCACCCCACGCCCCTCGCCCGCATCATCTGCTGCCCGGCCGCGCCCCCGCCACCCCCAGCGGCTGCTGCACGTCCACCTCGGGGTACCTCAGCCGCGGCACCTCCCGGCTGAAGCCCGCCAGGTGGCTGGGAGGCAGCGCGTGCGAGCCGGCCTGCGCGCGCGCCCGGGCCAGGCTCGCCTGCGGGGAGGAGGTGGGAGGGCAGCGGTGACGGGGGCCGGTCACGGGAGGGAGCAGCGGGCGGGCGAGGAGAGAGGCGAGGCCCGTTGCGGCATGGCCACCGGCAACCGACCAGGAGGCGCCCGCAGCTGCACCCTTGCCTGCCTTGCGCCCTCGCACCAAACCGCATCGCCCTCCCCTGCCCCCCTCCCCACCTGCAGCGGCACCACGTCTACCGCCACACGCGCAGGCCGGGGCGCGGGGCCGGCGCTGCGAGGCCTGGTCAGAGCGCCCCCGCCCCCGCCGGCCGCCACACCGCTGCCCTGCGCCAGGGCGGCGGCCACCGCTGCTGCCATGGAGGCTGAAGGGCCGCCCGCAGCCCCGCCGCCCGCCCAGCCCGCGGTATACGGCCGCGGCGGCAGCCCCTGCCGCGCCGGGGAGCCCGCGGATACAGTGGCCGCTGCAGCGGCCGCCACCGCTGCTGCCAGGCTAGTGGTGCCGGGATGGCCGCGAGGCGAGGCGATCCGCAGCCCGCTGCCCGCCGCCGCGCCGCCGCCAGGGCCGCTGGCGGAGGGCGCGGCGCCGCTGCGACGCCATGCGGAGGGGTTGCCGTAGGCTCCGCCGGGCGCTGCCGACTGCGGTCGTAGCGGCCCACCGCCGGCCCCGGCCCCTCCTAACGACAGCGACGCCACCACGCCCGCCGCCGCCGAGGTGCCCCACGCCTCCAGCCGCTGCCCCACCGCCGACCCCGGCCGCCCGGGGCCCGCGCCCTGCTCAGCCGCCAGTACGTTGGCGAAGCGGGCCCGGCCCGCGGACAGCGGCCGCGTCAGCTGCGGCCCCGACGCGGGCGGCCGCAGCGACGCCGACAGCGCCGCGTACTGTGCGGCCGCCACCGCCTGATCCTCGGCCGTGAGCCCAGCGGGGTAGCCGGTGGGGCCGGGGCCCGCCTCGCCGGCCGCCGCCCGCTGCGGCGACATGGGCTGACCGCCGGCGCGCGCGGGGCTTCCGACGCGCGGAGAGGTGGCGGCGGTGCCGGTCGCTGAGGCGGCGGGCGACTTGCCGGCAGCGATGCGCGCCGATGCCTCTGCGGGGTCGCGGTAGGTGAGCGGGCGGGGCGGCGGCGCCGCCACCCAGCCGGTGCCCGCCTCCAGTCGGCGCTCGTGGTCGGGCCAGGGCAGCGCGGCGGGGGCCATGTCGGGGAAGGCCTTGGCCAGGGCCTCGTTCAGCGCCTGGGGCGGGAAGGGAGGGGCCGAGAGGGAGTGGCGGCGGTGGGTGCGCAGAGGGGTGGCTGCGAGCCCCGCTGCCGCTGCGCCGCCACCTGGGCCCCGTTCCCGGCTTGGCCCTGCTGCTCTTCTGCCCCATCGCCCCGGACGGCCATAGGCTTGCACTTCCGTCCCAGGAGGCCCCTTCCCTTCCTTGCCCTCCCCTCCCCTCCCCCGCAGCCCCCACCTGCATCTCCACCACGCGGTCGTAGTTGGGCGTCCCCGGCGGCAGCAGGTTGATGCCCAGCTCGAACTTGTTAGCGCAGTGGCGGATGTGCTCCGCAAAGGCCTGCACGCGGCCCAGCTCGGCCTTGGGGAAGGGGAAGAGGGGGCCGGGCGTAGGACAGTGGGCCACAGTGGCAGGGAACTAAGGACGCCATTGACTGCTGGGCAGCTGTGCGACGGGGTGAAGTCCGGCGGCCCGCTATCAAACTTAACCCCCGCCCCTCCCTCCTTCCCTGCCTCCCGCCCGCCCCACCTGCGCCAGTCGCGCCACGTGCACTCGCGGCCATATCTCTGCGTTGTACCGCCGCACCCGCTCCAGCTCGCGGCAGTGCAGCTCCCGCAGTTCCTCGCACTCGGCCTCGTGCGAGGCCTGCGGCGGAGGAAGGGGCAGGGGTCGGGGTCGGCGGGGTCGGGGTCGGGGGCAGGGGTGTCCGAGGGGAAAGAAGGGGCGCTGGGGTCGCGGCAAGATATATGTTGTGCGTGCCTACTTTTGCGCCCCCGTCCCTGCCCCCGTCTCACTTTGTAACTTTCCTAGCCCAACACCTATCCACCCTCAGCCCCGCACCTGCAGCTCCTGGATGGCCTCCTGGTACCTCCGCCGCGCCTCCTCCGTTAGCTGCTCGTTGGCGGCCCGCAGGAAGGTGCACAGCTCTGCGTGGTCCGCCTCCGCAGCCACCAGCGCAGCCTCGTACTCCTCGCTCAGCCGGGCGCACAGGGCCTGTCGGGGGAGGCCGGGAGGGGGGCAGTGCGGGCCGGGGGCGAAGGGGCGTTGTTTCAGAAGACGGTGAAGGCAGAGGGACCGGCCACACCGGACAAGGGCGACCGCCCCCCGCTTGCTGCCTGACGCCATGCTGTGGCCCCTGCCCGCCCCCCTCGCTGCCCGCCCCGCTCCCTGCTCGCGCCCCTGGCCCACCTGGTGGTCCTCCCGCGCCTGCGCTATGAGCCGCTCGTTCTGGGAGGCGCGGGCCTCCAGTCGGACCTTGTGGGCAACCTTGGCCTCCGCCTGGAGGGGGACCGGGGGCGGGGCGGGCAGGGGGCAGTCGGCAGCGGCAGGCGGCACGGCGGTTGCTCGACAACAGCAGCTGAGGCTGAGGCCCAGGCTCTGGCCCCACCCGCCTAGCCGCACCCCCTGATCCCCCTCCTCACCAGCCTGCTCAGGTTGGTGGCCTCCACCTCCTTGCGCTGCCGCACCAGCTCCGCGTGCTCCGCCTTGTGCTGGCGGTTGGCCTCACGTGTGGCCTCACACAGCGCCTCGCACATGGCCTCGGCCTCGGCCAGGCGGGCGGCGTTGAGGTCGTCCACCTGGAAGGGGGAGGGCGGGGGGGGGGAGAGGGGGAAGCAGTGGGATGGAGGGTGTTTCGTGTCCAGGCTGCCAGGGGCCCGTCAGCAGCACCCAGGCATTGTCACGACCATCAGCATAGAAAGCTTGCACCAGCGATAGAAAGCTCGCCCCCCTGCCGTTCATTCCCTGTGCCCCCTCACTCCTTCCCCCCGCCGCACCTCGTTCTTCTTGGCCGCCCACTCGGCCCTCAGCCGCTCCAGCGCCGCCTCGTGGTCCTGCCGCGCCCGCTCCTTGGCCGCCTCGTGGGCCGCCAGCGCTGTGTCGGTGGCGGCCTGCCACATGGCGTGGGCCTGCGCGGCAGAGGGGGGTGGGGGTGGAGGGTGAGGGTGGGGCCCGGTCAGGGGCGGGGGGCGGGGCGGGGCGTTCAGAGAGATGGCTACATCAGGGGCAGTGCGGAACAAGAGCGACAGGAAACACCTGGTGAGGGACGGGGAACCGGCGCGCCGCAGGTCCAGCCCCTGGCAAGGCCCTTCCATCCCCGCTGTCCTCCCCTGCCCCCCCCCTCTTCTACCTTTGCGTGCGCTTCCTCGCGGGCCAGCTTGTCCGCCACCTCGCTGTCGTGCACCGCCCGCAGCCGCTCGTTCTCAGCCATCACGCGGGCCAGCTCAGCCTCGTAGCGGGCCTCGGCAGTGTCCTGCGGAGGGAGGGGGCGGGCGGGGAGGGAGCAGCATGGGCGGATGAGAGGGCAGGGGCGCCACAGGACAAAAGGCCCCCACACTGCCACGGGCGCCATGACCCCCTCCTCCCCGCCGGGCCCCTCGCCTTGCCCTGGTCCGCCCCTGCCGCCCCTGCCCCAGCGGCCCCCCGCCCACCATCATGACGAGGTTGGCGGCCTGCCTCACTGCGCCGCCCAGCACCACGTCCCGCACCAGCCCCTCCGCGTAGGCCTCGTACAGGGTCTGAGCGGGTAGGGGAGGGAGGGCGAGAGGCGAGCGGCATGGGCAGGGGTCAGGCGGGACAGGCGGCAGGAGGGGTTAGGCAGTGACCGCAGAGATCACGCAGCTGCAAGCGACGCACGACACCAACACGGCCCTGCCCCTTTGTCACCCCCCAAACCCCTCCACACCCTCCAGCCGCACCTGCTTGAAGGCGGCGATGCGCTCCGCGTTCCTGGCCAGCGCCGCCGCCCTGCGGCCCTGGTTTGCCGCCGCGTCCTCCGCCAGCAGCGCGTCCCAGCGGGCGCGGATGGAGGCCAGGCGGTCGGCATTGGATGCGTCGTGCTGCTCCACCACCTGGTGGGTGCACGGGGTGGGTGGGTGACGGGGTGAGGAGGCGGCATGGACAGCGAAGCGAGCGGGCCCCCGGGCAGGGGATGGTGGGCGGCAGGGAGGGAGGGGCAGGGGGGAAGGGGCAGCGTGGGTGCGGCCAAGCTGGGCGATGCGCCCGGGGAGGGCCAGCAATGGGCACTGGCGTCACTGCCCGTCCCCACCTACCGGTACCCTCCCGGGCCTGACTTCCGGCAACACAGCGGCCAACATCCTGTCCCCACACCGCCCACTACCCAACCGCAACCAAGCTGCTCCCTGCCCTCCCTGGCCCCAGTCCTGACCCGCCCCCTCACCTCGGGCGGCAGGATGCGGCGCTTGAACTCCTCGCTCCCCTCCCCGGGCAGCGGCGCCAGCGGGGCACTGGGCTCGGGCAGCGGCGGCGGCAGCGCGCTCCCCTCGGGCAGCACCCCCAGGCCCGAGGGCACCGCACTGAGCGGCCGCACAGGCGAGCGGCTGCTGCCGGGCCGCCGGGCAGACAGCTGCCCGCTGCCGGCGCGGGCCGACAGCGGCCGATCGCGACCAGGTGTGCCGGGCTCGCCCGCCGCGACAGCACCCGCCGACGGGGGCCGCTGGCCCGCGCTGCCGGCTCCGCTGCCGCTGCGCTGCCGACCCGCCGAGCCGACCGGGTCCTGGTCGCGCTGCCCCCGGCCGCGGCCCGGCCGCCCGGCCCTGGCCGAGGATGGCGCCACGTCCACCCCGTCGTCCTCCTCCTCGTCCCCCGGCGGCGCCACCTGCCCGCTGTAGCCACCGCCGCCGCTGGTGCGGCTGCCCGCGCGAGCGCCGTGCCGGCCGCCCTGCGGGTGCCTGCCACCCGCCCCTGCCTGGGCCCCCAGCCCGGATGTGGCCACGTCGTCCAGCGGTGCGGCGCCCTCGCCCGTGTCCTCCGCGATGGACTCCAGGTACTCGGCAGCCAGCAGCGCAGAGCCGTCGTCGGGGCCGCCGGCGGCACCGGGGGCGCCCGGGGCCTTGGCGGAGCGCGGCCGCGAGCCGGCGGAGCGGGGCGGCGGCGTGTAGGCGCCGGAGCCGGGCCTCGAGCTGGGCGGCGAGGCGGAGGGCGAGGCCGAGGTGGAGGCGGAGGAGGGGCGGTCGGGGGCGCGGCCGTCTTCCAGGCCGTACGCTGCGTCGTACTCCTGGGCCGCAAAGGAGGCGCGCGCCTCGCTGGGCACCAGGCGGGGCGACAGGAAGGATGCGGCGGACTTGGGGCGGCCCGGGGGCGGGGGCGTGCCGTAGACGGAGGCCGAGGTGGGGCGCGAGGCGGCGGCGCTGGCCAGCCCCGAGCGGGGCCCCCGGGAGCGCTGCGCCGCCAGCGCCTCGTCGCGCTGCCGCTCCAGCAGCGCCTTGGCGTCCTCCCACTCCTGGAGTGGGGTGGGGGGATGGCGAAGATGGGGTGCGGGAGGGTGGAGAGGGGGTGGGAAGGGCCAGTTAGTTTGGGGTTGCAGGCGGGTTGGACGGCATGTACCTCCCCCCCCCCGCCTGGCCCCCCGGCCCACACGCAACCAAACACCCCCCACCCCACCTGCAGCCGCGCCAGGTAGTCGCCCTCCCAGGCCGCGTGCGCCTCCAGGAAGGACTGCCGAGCGCCGTCCACCCGCGCCTGGTTGCGGCTCGCCGCCCCCTCGCACGCCGCCTCGTACGCCGCCTGGGCAGCCGCCAGCGCCGCCTCGTTGGCCGCCCGCACCGCTGCCACCGCGGCCGCGTGCCGCCTCTGCGCCTCCTGCTGCGCGGCTGCGTTGGCGGCCATTGCGGGGGCCACCCGCATGCTGGCGTGCATTGCGGCAACACGCTCCAGGGTCACCTGGCCACGGCGGAGGGGTGGGGCGGGGCGGAGTTTGGGGGGGGGGCGGGAACGTGGCGGCCATGGCTCCGTCAGCACCACCGCACTGCAGGTATACCTGGCTGGGGCCTTGCCGGGGGCCCCTCCGCCCCCCCTTCTGTTTTCCTCCCCAGTCGGCTTACCTCGATGGGCTCGGTAATGCCCAGCCGGCGATTCTTGCGCCGCTCCGCCCGCAGCTGCGCCTCCGCCCAGCGCCGCTCCGCCGCCTGCTCCGAGCTCTCGGCCCGGGGATCGAACGGCACGAAGCCTCGCCCGGGCTGCCACACTGCGGCAGCAGAGGGGGGCGGGGGCGGCAGCGCACACAGGACATGCCGCCTTGAGCATTCATCGCTGCGAAGTGACTGCTGCCTGCATCCCCACCTCACCCTCCTCCTGCCCGGCCCCGCGCCTCCCCCCTGCCCCGACCCACCCTTGGGCATGTCGGGCGTGTAGCGTTGGTAGCTGCCGCCCGTCATGTCGGCCAAGCCGCGCAGGAAGCGCTCGCCCGCGCAGTCGGAGGAGGCGTCGGGCGGGATGAAGCCTGAGGGGGGGGGGGCGGCGCGGGGGGCGGGGCGGGTGGGGCGGGGCGGGTGGGGTGGGGGGCCACGAGAGCGGGTCGGCTTGCCAGCAGCGCCTGACCCCGGCGCCACACCCCTGCGCCACACAGCGTGCCCCGGCCCTCCAGTCGTCCTGCCTGCCTCCCTTCCCTTGCCCCGACCCCGGCACTCACCCACGCAGTGAATGATGGGCACGCCCAGCCCCTCGGCCGCCCTCCGCGCCAGGAAGTCCAGGCAAGCCTGCTGGTCGTGCGCCAGACCGTCCGACAGCACGTACCAGCAGTCGGCGCCGCCCCCGCCCGCCGCCGCCTCGGCCATCTTGAAGCCCGACAGCAGGCAGGTCTGGCCCACCGCGTCGGGCCAGTTGGACACCCAGCGCTGCGCGTCACTCAGCAGGTCGGGCTGCGTGGGCAGCAGGCTGGGGCCGCCCACAACGCCGGGGCCGCCCGGGCCGGGGCCGCCGCCGCCAAAGCGCCCCGGCGAGCCGCCCCGCTGCGGCGAGTCGCCCCGCTGCGGCGAGCCGCCTCCGTGCTTGTCGGGCGATCCGGGCCGCGAGCCGCTGGCTGCGGCCAGGGCGGCCTCGCGGTCACGCTGCGCCATGAGCCGCTGCCTGGGCGGGGTCTTGGAGGAGGCCCTGCCGCCCACCTGGCGGCCGCTGTACAGCACCTGGCTGGCCTGAAGCAGCCCCAGCCGCTCGCCGTAGCCGGCGGACCAGGACCAGGCGCCGCCGGCAAAGGTGACGACGTCAAAGGCGGCAGCGGCGGTCGACAGCTCGCCTGGAAGCGGGGATGGCAGGGCGTCAGCGAGCGGGGTTGTCAGCAGGGCAGTGGCGGCGGAGGCACAGGCCGTGTGCGAGGCGCCGCATCCCTTGCGGCCTACGCCTCCGGAACTGCCCCGTAGTCCGCCGCCCTCGCTTGGCGACCGTACCCAGCCACAATTGCAGCCCCTAACCCTTTTCCCCCCCTCTTTCCCCCCTCTCTCCCCCCGTCATCCCCACCCTCGGGGTCCAGCAGCTCCACGGCGCACTTCTTCATGGACCGGAAGCCGCCCTGCTGCCGCGGATGCATGGTCCCGGAGACGTCAAGGATGATGACAGGGGCGGAGCCGCGCAGGAAGCCGATGGGGCCGGGCTCGGTGGGCGGCGACCACTTGCAGTCAACTGCGGGGTGGGGAGGTGGGGACGCGGGGTGGGGGCCGACGAACGGGTGAGTACAGGCCGTGACATGGGCGCAGGCAGCGGGGAGCATCGGTGTGAGGCCCGCGAGTCGTGTGTGCCGCGATGTGCTCGCACGTTGTAGCACAGTGTAAGCAGCAGGAGCGCAAAGGCACAGGGTTAATTATGGAAGCGCCTATCCGGCAGACCACATAGGAACAGCGCAAATAGGAGAGTGCCGCGGAAACCACCGCTTCACCCGAGGCGCGCAACCAGGCCAGGGTGCAGCGAACGCGCGAGCTGGTAGACGGACTTTGCGACCTGGCCAACCCAGCCCCCGACCGTGGTACGTTACCTGCGGCCGGCTCCTCGTAGGCCGGCTCCTGCATGAGCTGCGGCGGCTCCCAGGCGGGCAGCTCCTCCAGCGCCTCGTGCGGGTAGTCCTCGGGCAGCGGCTCGCAGCCCTGGGGCAGGCAGGCAGCGGGGGAGGGAGGCGGCGGGGGAGGGCCAGCGGCAGCGTGGTTTATGCGATGAATGCTGGGTGAGGCCGGAAGGTGGGGGCACGGAGCGCGGAAGGGGCCAGGCCTGGGCCCCACCCTCCCCATGCCCACAGCACGGCGGCCGGCTGCGCCGTCCCAGCGGCACCCCGCAGCGCCCCTCCGCTCACCGGCTCGGGCCGTGGCGGCAGCATGATGGGCGGCAGGTCCGCAAAGGGCGCGTTGAAGTTGACCCACATGCGGGGCGTGCCGCTGGCCTCGCTGGCCACACTGCGCGCGTCGTCCCACGCCGCGTCCTCGGGCGTGCGCGGCGTCAGCTGCGAGGCGCGGCTGCCGGCGGACGCGCGGCCCGCGGTGCCGGGGCGGCCCGAGGCGGGGCGGGAGGAGGCCTCGGCGGGCAGGTTGTAGAGCGCCGCGGTGGCGGGGTTCAGCGAGCCGGCCGGGTGGGGGGAGCCGGGGTAGGAGGGCTGCTGCGAGGGCGGCTCGCTGGCGCCAGGGTCCGAGTCGTGCCCGGGTGAGGCGGCCGAGTAGGGGGAGGAGGGGTGCAGCGGCAGCGCGGGCACCGGCAGCGGCGGGCCGGCGGAGGAGCGCGGGCGCGAGGGCGCGGGCGAGGCATGGGGTGGCGTGGTGGCGCGGACCGGCAGCGCGGAGGCGGGGCGGGAGGGGCCTCGGGAGGGGGCGCGGGAGGCTGAGCGGGAGAGCGCCGCTGGGTGTGCGGGTATGGAGGCGTAGGGCGGGTCGGGCTCGGGCCCCCCCATCCAGGCCAGCTCCAGCTTGGGGATGGGCTCCAGCTCCAGGCCTGGCGGGGGTTGGTTGGGGGGAGCAGCAGGGGGAACAAGGGACGTCACGTTGCTGTGACGGCGGACAGGCCACTCAGGCCCCCGCTCGGCTGGTCCTGTCCGCCACATCCTCCCCCTTTGCCCCTCCCCTCAGGTCCCCCCTTCCCCGGCCCACCCGCCAGCAGGTCCACGTCCAGCGCCTCCAGGGTCGGCAGCGGCGGCAGCGGCTGCGGCGGGTGCAGCCAGCGGCTGGTGTCCATGATCTTGAGCTTGGCGGCGGCGGCCATCCAGGTGGCTCGGTCGGGCAGCTCCACCTGGAGGGGGGCCGGAGGGCAAACGTGGGAGGGAAGCGAGGCAGCGGGTCAGGGGCAGGTCACGGGTTTGTGCTGTTGAAGGGGCCAGGCGTGCGGTACCATAGGCCAGCGGCGCCACGGGAGCTGCTGTTCCCGGGGCCGAGGGCCCAGGCGCTCATGCTGCCCTGCAGCCGACTTCCACCGCACCTGGAAGGGCCGGTCGCCGGTCCAATCGTGGCCATGCTTGGGCTGACCGAAGCTGGGCGGCCGGGGGGCCTCGGGCAGCAACGGCGGCGGAGGCGCCACGTAGGCAGGCTCCTGGGGCGGGTGATAGAAAATGGTGTGGTGGGGGAAAGCGCTGGGGCTTCGAGCGAGCAGCGGCTGGGCACTGCTGCAGGGCGCCGAGCTGCCCCCCTGCTGGGCGCCGTGGTGCCGAGTGCCAACCTTTCCGTGGCCCCCAGCCCTCCGCACCTGCAGCGGCGCCAGTGACAGGAACTCGGGCGGCACGAACACGGGCATGGGCTCCTCGGTGGGCTGCGGCGGCACGCTGGGCAGCGGCAGGTACTGCGGCTCCAGGAAGGGCACGTCCGTCTCCAGCCTGGGGGCCGGGGAAGGAGGGGAAGGATGGCGCAGGCGAGGCGGCCCGGAGGAGGGCCGGTTAGTTCCCGAGGCACCCATCGCTGCCCAGGTCAGCCCTCTTCAAGCGCCGTCATCCCCCTGCTGCTACTTCCTCCCCGACCATTCCCAACGACCTACGCTGTCCCCCTGCCTCGCCCCCCTTGCTCACATGGGCGCCCGGAAGGGCGGCAGCTTAAGCGGCGGCAGTGAGGGCGCTGCGGGGATGATGTGCAGGTTGGGCTTAAAGTCGTCCCACCTGGGGGGCGAGGCGGGGAAGGGGTGGAGCACGGGAGGAATGTGGTGTCACGGGTGATGTGGACGGCCCCAAGGAACGGTGGCAGGCAAGTCCAGTTCAATGAAGAGTGCTGGTAGCCGGCAGGGAGTGCGGCGGAGCGCTGCGGACTGCCGACGGCGAGGCGGGGATGTACCATGGAAGTGGGGAAAGCGGGGAGGCGGGGAAGCACAACTGGAGGAGGCGCCACCCTTCGCCATTACCCCGCTAGGTGCAGTGTTCGGAGCCCCCGGGGCTCCAGGGCCTTGCCCTCCAGAGCTGCGGTCCGTCCCAGTCCCACTCCTGGAGGTATGTTGCCGTGGCACCGCGACCACTGTCCATGCCCCGCCTGTAGATGCCCCTTCGCATTGTCTGTGCCTCCCCTTCAACCACATCCGTCTCTCGCCGAGTGCCCACCGTGGCAGCTCGGGCGGCGGCGGCAGCTCCAGCGGCGGCTCCTCCTGCAGCGCGGGCGCCTTGGCCAGCTTGCGCAGCATGTCCGCCAGCTCATCCGCATCGCCCAGCAGCTCCCAGTAGCTGCCCTCGTAGCAGCCGTAGGCCTAGGGGGCATGAGCAGGAGGGGGAAGGGGGAGGGGGGGGGAAGAACGGGCGCATGAGGTACGGGAGTGGAGGGCAGGGGCGTGTATGGGGCATGCGGAACGGGGGTGCGGCGCATGTGACACCAGGACGGGATGCTGGGAACTGCCGCCGCGCTGCTGCCTCTGCGCCCCAACCCCTGCGCACCGCCATAGCGGATCCCCGCCACTCACCCGGCGCCCGCCTTTGTGCCAGCCCTCGAAGAACTCCCCGGGCGTGACGCTGGCCTCCACCTCCTTGCCCACAGCCGGCACATAGGCCTGCGTGAGGGGTCGGCGAACGCAGGCGGCTTTGCTCGCGGCCTGCCAGCGCAGCACCGAGCTGGGTCCTGCCTCACTGGCAGCAGGCAGCCGAGCCGCAGCCAGGAGGGCGTGCTGCTGCTACAAGGCGCCACACGGCGTCGGGCCTCCAGCTGCAAGCCGCCGGTTTGAGCCGCACCTCCCAGGCCCCCTCCCATGCCTGCCGCCTGCTGCCCCCTTGCCTGCGTGTGCTCCCACACAATGTTGGGCTCCAGGATCATCATCAGCTGCGCGGGTAAGGGAGGCCGAGCAGCATCGCAACGGGCAACAATCAAACCGGCGAGTGTGGCGTCTTGGCGGCGGCGGAGGGAGCATGCATGAGCTGGAGGCAGTCCGCGCCCGGCCGCCCGCTAGGGCCCACGGACGGAGAGCACGGGGGCTGTGGTGTTGTGTGCAACATCGAGCGGCCATGTCAAACCGCCAGAGGGGCACGTGTCTGGGTCCAGCAACCCACCTGTGGCACGCCCATGTTGACGTCGGGCCTCAGCAAGCTCTTCCAGTTGCGTCCGGGACGAGATGTGCCGCCGCGCCGTGCAGTGGCACCGGGACCGCTGCGGTGCCCCGGCACGGCGGCCCGCGAAACACGCTCGCGTTGGGGCGCCTATGTCACGAGCCGATGGGAGAAGGGCCGGGGAGTTGGTCAACAGCAAGGAGGGCCGCAGCCCGCGCCCTCTCCCCGCACCTGGTGGGGCGTGGGGTTGTTTAGCCGCGTACGGGATTTGTCCTGGAGCGTCTGCTGCAGCTGTTCCTGACCGTAGCTCTTCCCTTTTTCGAGCGTCATTTTAGCAGCGAGGCTGTTGGAAGAAGGTGTGACGCCACTAGCAGCTCATGCCCAGGTCATGGTCACAGAACGCGGCTAGCTGATGTTGGCGCCAAGGCGTCGCCGAACATGGCAGTGCATTAGTGCGTATCAATTCCGCACACATAGAGGTGTGCCGGTGGAGCGGACGTCTATATATAAAGCCTCCGTTCATTGTTCTTCGCTGCTGGTGAAGCAGCGAGAGGTGTTCAGCTACAATAGTCTAGCAGCAGCTGCAATCGTCGGCTGTTCTGTGTTGCTTGGCTCTCGAAGTGCTTTCAGAATCCTCCAAACCCAGCACGCATGACCCCTCTTTTCCCCCCCAAGTATCCTAACTCCCACAAAGACCATCATGGGAACACTGCAGCACTTCTCTATAGAGTACCATGTTGCGTTCTGTCCTGCCCGCTGCCCCTGAGTGCTTGCAGGTACCTTCGGCACCTGCTTCTCTGTGCCATGCACTTGCTTTCAGGCAGGGGTGAGTAGCGCTCACCATGCCTTCCCACAGTCCGAACACACGGAAAGGGACAATCGCTTCCGAAGCCTTACAAAATGTTCGCTGTCTCGTCATCCAAGCAATGTGCCTGAGCATGGGAGAGCCACACAACTGCGCCCGGTACTGAAGCGCTTGCGGGCAAACACGAAGTGCCTTATTGGCCATTGCAGCAGGCATAAGCCCTGACGTACGTGCATTGTCATCCAGCGTCTTAAACCACATAGACACGTCCTCACAGATCAGTGTGCCGTTGATCATCCACACACATACACATCATAGGGCTCCACTGTACATGCCCATTCTCCGACAACTCCACATCGACAGGCTGTAACACACAGCTGTTTGCGATTGCCAGCTGCTGTAGTTCACACCGCCAATCCGATCACAAAACACGCCCGCACCCTGCATCGCTACGGCTAATCACCACCAAAAAAGTGGTGGCAGGGCCCAGATGGGAGTCGGGTACCGTGGGCGGGCAGCGGCGCCACACCCATGCCGAATCCAAGCCATACTCTTACGTATGCGGCGCGCACTTGTAGATCCATCCTGAGCGGCGACGATGCAGCTGAGCGCTCCGCGCGGCGCCATGGCATGGTGTCGGAGATGCGCTTGCAGGTGTCGGTGAAACTCCCCCAGCCGTCTGCTATGTCATCATCCCACTCGCTTATTGATCAATGTTCGTCTTGCGGTCCTCGATAGGCAACGGCTGCTGCACCTCCTTCTTCAGGGTCTCAAACTCTGGAGTCCACTGTCCCTTCTTCTTCGCGTCCTTGCCATCCTTCGCAGTAGCGCTCGTCTGCTGCTTTGCATTGGGCTTCTCAGCGGGCTTGGCATCAGCCTGCCCGCTAGCCGCAGTTGCGAGGCAGCGCCGCGTCATCGGAACGGCACTGCGTCGCTCCGACGGGGCACGGGACCACGCCGAGCGGCTGGGGGTAACGCGGGCAGCGAGCATGTTGTTTTCGTAAAGCAAACTCGTGCTCGCTGCAGAGCAGAGCGAAGCAATAGCGTGTTTTTGATGTTGGTGTATGTATATGTTGTATGCGTGCCACTGATGCTGCAGAGCTGCACCCTACCCGCATCTGTGAAACAGCGGCCCATCTCGGCTCGATTATGACCCGCCTGCCCACCTTCTTGTACACAATCCGCTCGGGCGGCTGACTTACATGTGATTCACAATGGAAAGCACGCACTCAGCATTCAGCCGAGAGGCGCGGGCGCCTACACATGCACCGCGCGGATACCGGCCGTGCCCAGCGAAGATAGCCTTGCTGAGCACTGCTCGAGGGCAAGTCAGGCGATTCAAAGTGTTCGGCGTGGCTGTTCACGCGACGACGACGCCGACGACTCTGCATGAACCTGTGCTTGACCCGTCTTCACCGCGACCGTCGAGGCCTTCTCTAGCGCCCAACTTGCAGCTACCAAGCCTGGACGAGGTAAGCTTTTGGGCAGTTCGGTTCTCCTTGCTGGCGTGGCATGAGCCCTCAGCGTTTGCGGCATTCCAGAACGCCTGGTGTCTCAGCTGGTCACGTGGGAGAATACACAATGTCCTGCACTCAGCTCAGTGCCCTGGGGCGATACGCGACCCGCTGGGCCACCAACAATATTTTCGCCGCCCCGCCTCAGGAGCTTGGGCTGCCACTGTACGCGTCTCTAGATTGTGACGTCCTCACGTCGTCCAACACCTTTGCCTACTACGAGGTGAGCACCGGGAGTGCCCATGCTCCGACCATGTGGGCCCTTGTCCCTAGTGCGCCTGCCCGTGCCCCCCCCCCTTCCTGCCTTGCTACTTCGCCTGGCAGGCGCTACGCTCCGGACTCAAAGCGCTCCGCGCACTGGGCATCAATGGCATCGCCCTGGACGTGGCGTGGGGCCTGGTGGAGGGGTCGGGGCCGCTGCAATACGACTGGGCTGCCTACAAGCAGCTGCTGGCGCTGATTCGGGACGAGGGCTTCATGGCGCAGGTTGGGCCGAGTGTGTGGCAGGTGGTGCAAAGCTGTGTTGTACGGCACTGGCCCGCTTGCAGACGACGGGGGATTGACACCCTCGCCGAGATAGCGGCCTCAGATGGCGACGTGACGGTGCCTTGGTCCATGGGGGATAACCTCTTGCCTGACTGCTTGCTCCTCTGCCTGTGGCGCCCATTGCTGCTACGGCGGTGCCGGCCGTGGCGTGCTGCCGCAGGTGACGCTGGCCTTCCACGCCACCGAGGCGGTGCCGCTGCCTGCCTGGGTGCTAGAGGCGGGGCGGGACAACCCCGACATCTATTACAGCGACCGCCAGGTAGGGGAGGGGCAAGTAAGGGGCAGGCAAGGAAGCGGGACGAGGCCTCTGGTGGCAAGCCCCTTGGCCTTGTGCTTGACGCGCCCCTCGTTCCCGGCGCCCCTCTCGTGCCTGGCCCCAGGGTGTCCGCAGCTGTGACTACGTCAGCCTGGGCGTCGACCACGGTAGGTGGCAGGCCAGGGCAAGGCAGAGGGCTAGGAGGGTCAAGGCAGAGCGAGAGGGCTAGGAGGTTCAAGGCAGAATGAGAGGGCTAGGAGGGTCAAGGCAGAGGTGAGTGGCCGCATACAGCTGCTGCCCTGATCTTGGGAGCCCCTGATTTGCTCGCCGGCAACGCCCCTCTGCCCCCTTCTGCGTCCCTCTCTCCGTCCCTCCCTCGCACCGCAGTGCCCGCGCTGGCCGGGCGCACCGCGCTGCAGGTGTACCGCGACTTCATGGCCTCCTTTCGGTCGGAACTGGGGCCGCTTCTGGGAAGCACCATCGTTGATGTGGTTGTGGGTGGGTCGCGCGGATGTGGGGGGCGGGCGGGCGGGTACAATGGGTCCTGATGGAGGGATGTTGGTATGCAGAGGAGACGGGAGCGGGGGAGCGAGTTAGGTGGTGATTGTCAGGAAAAGGGACCTGCCAGAGCCCATCTCCGTGCCGTGTGAAACGTGGCCCAACCTCATCCCCTGCCCATCCCCCTCCCCAGGCCTGGGTCCCGATGGCGAGCTGAAGTACCCGGCCCACCCGCGGGACAAGCGCTGGGCCTTTCCCGGGGTGGGCGAGTTCCAGGTGAGGGTCTGGGCGCGGTTGTTGGGCTCGCCCGGCAGGATGGGGCGGGAGGAAGGGCCAAGGGCCACCCTCCCTCACTGCTGCTGCATCCACCCTCCCGTCCTGCCTCCCCACGCCCCAGTGCTACGACCGCTACATGCTATCGTCGCTGGCTGCCGCCGCGCACTCCCCGGCAGTGGCAGCGCCGGCATGGGGCCGCGGCGGCCCCCACGACGCGGGGCCGTACAACACGGTACCGCACCAGAGCACCTTCTTCCGGTCCTCCTGGACCTCTTCCTACGGAACCTTCTTCCTGCAGGTGCGCAACGCTGCCCAAACCCATGGGGCCCGCGCGTGTGGCATAACCACTGTATTTCTGGTTCGTCAGTCCCTGGGTGTACCCCGCCCGCCACCACCCCGGGTGTTGGAGGGGCGCGGCACAAATGGCCGAGTATGCCAGGAAATCTTTCGCTTCGAGGGGCAGTGTAGAAGCTCTGGCCAGGGTAGGAGACTTATTACCATCCTGCTGGGCGAGCCCTGCACCAGCGCTCACTCCCTTCACCTGCGCTGCCCTACCCTGCCTGCCCCCTCAGTGGTACTCGGCCCAGCTACTGGCCCACGCGGACGCCGTCATGGGGGCGGCCAAGGAGGTACTCACGGGGCCCGGGAGGGCGCCAGGGTCGTGGAGCCCCGGTCCGCAGCGCCCAGGCTGCCCGCCACAGCCCTTCTCGCCGGCCGCCGTGGTGCCGGCTACCTGTGGCAGCTCGGCGGCGCAGCCCGCGCTGCGGCTGCACGCCCGTCTGCCCGCACTGCACTGGTGCGCTAGGGTACTCAGCGGGGGCCACGCCATCCTCAGTATGTGGCGCGTGGCATGGGCACGTCCTGGCTGCTTGCGGGCCCTGCCACAACGGGGGCCTGCGTTACAGCCTTACACTACCCCATTCACAACGGCTCCAAATCATAGCCGCGCTTCTCTCCAAATATACTACAGCATATGCTGGCGCCTCCTCGTACCGCAGGTGGTACGGCACAGCATCGCATGCACCCGAGCTGACTGCGGGCTTTTACAACACGGCCCAACGTGACGGCTACCTGCCCGTCATGATGGTGCGGCGCTTGCTTAGAGGGGCTTGGAGGAGGGGCATTGCTAGGGTCGGGGGCCGTGGCGGCAGGGGCCCGGCCAGTCAGCAGGGGTAGGCTGCATCATGCGAGGTACGAGTGAGGCTTGCGTTGAAGGGTTGCGAGTGGTAGCGCTCGGCTGAGATGCTTCTTGGCAAGCAGTTTTGTGGCTTGGGACCCAGCACCGACCATGTGGCCCCAGCTGCTGGCTCCCCGTCTCTCCTGTGCCACAGGTGCTGGCCAAGCACGGGGCGGGTGTGCGGCTGCGCTCAGCAGAGCTGCGCAACTCGGAGGTGTCGCCGCAGGTAGGCCGCGGGCAGGGGGCCGACACGGGCACCCGAGGCTGGTGGTGGCAGCAACTATGGGATGGGCTAGGGCAGCAGGGGTTGCGAGGGTTGCAGGAAGACACGGCGGGGCGGGCAGGCAAGATGTGCCTCATATGATGCTGTCCAATAACTCTGCAGGCGCCAAGGGCGCCCCTCCTCTGCACAGTACAACACCTTCCTCGCTGCCCCGGGCCCGCCTGCCTCCCCCCTTTCCGCAGTTCTGCTGCGACCCCGAGCGCCAGCTGGCCGACCTGCGCACTGTGGCTGCCGCGCTGCGGGTGCCTGTGGGGCTGGAGAATGGCAGTCCAGGGCGCTCAACGCCGGAGCAGCCAGCCTTTCCCCGCTTCGACGAGGCGGCGCTGGGGCGCCTGGAGGCGGCGCTGTTTGACTGCAGCTGTAGGCAGGGCATTGAGCTGCCACAGGTGCGGCAGGGGGCACTGCACGTCAAGAGAAGGGGGGATAGAGCTGGGCGCGCCTGTGTAAGCTATATGCTTAGTGGGTGTCGCTCCGTGACATTAGCGGACAGCTTTTGTGTCTTCAAGGCTGATTCGCAACCAACCGAGCTCTTAATGGGCCGGGGTGCCAACAGACGCCCGTGACATCACCATGCATCAAAAAAACATTTCCTTTACGGATCTTTGTGGAACTGCTAGCTGCATGCCGCGCCTGATGATGCGTTCAAGTGTCAGTTGGATAAAAACGATGCGCGGGTTCGCAGTGCTGCAAGCTCAAATTATGATGAGCCCGCAGGACATGGAATCGACAGCCAACCCGTCCCGGGCGCCGTCCGCCCCTGTCCTCCCTCCCCACCCGCCCTCACCCCGTAGGTTGGATCCCTGGTCTTCAACCGCATGTGCGATTCAATGTTCGAGCCAGGCAACTGGGCACGTTTCAAGGACTTCGTGCGTCGTGTGCGGCAGCGTGCTGACACGCTGGTTGTGCCGCGGCAGGGCGCGCAGGCGGCCGTGCAGGCGACGGCGGCAGCAGCGGCCTGGCAGCAGCTGGAGGCACAGCAGCTTGTGCAGGCAGAGGTTGAGGCCGAGGGGGACAGCGCCGCAGCATTGCCAGGGGCACTGCAGCTGGCGTGAGGCATGCTCGGTACTGGCTCGGCTGGCCGTTGTCTTCCCATGGCCATACAGTACATCATACACTGGCGTCACCTCCATGGGTGCACGGTGCTGCGGATTAATAGAGGGAACTCGAGAGGACGCTGGGCCTGGCACCGCAGGGGTACTTGGAGTGGCTGAGCAGAGGAAGTGACACGTGTACCTTCAGCTGGAAGGGATGTACCATGTGAGTCCTGGGGTCAGGTGAACAATTCTGCGCGCTGTTGGTTAGGTTGGATAAGCATGCCGTGACTGGCAGCAAGCGCCTGATGGCAGGGGTGTAGGCGAGGAGGTAGGCGCTTTTTGTGCTGGTATGCGCTTAGCGTGTGCTGGTATGCGCTACAAGCGAGAGGAGCCACCCATGAGAGGGGCCTCGGCAACTTGCTCGGCATGGCAACAAACACATGCTGCAGCTTCTGCCGCGTACCAATATCAATGCGTGGCAATGGGCCCGAGTGACGGCCATGGATTTTGCTGGGCTGGAGCAGCAAGGCGGCACTCCTGCCGCCTCGCACATGCACGCCCCCACGGCAGGCGGCCCCCTGGTGTTCGCCAGGTGTGCTCATTCTTCCGAAGAGCCTGTACCAACCCCTGTCTGGGTTGTGGATTGCTGCCTCGCAACGTGTATCAGGGTGCAACTATGCTTACTGTGTTGTATGCTAATCAGTGTGCCACAACCCTCTTAAGCAAACACATTGTTGTTTGTGGGTTGTGTGAAGTTTTGCATAGTGGCAGCGCCTTGCTGGGTGCTGGTGTGTTTTGTGAGCATGCTGCCAGTGCTGAAAGCTGTGGCACAGCATGCGCTGCCAAAACACAGGCCCTGCTTGCTGCCCCCCCTCTAAATTTTCCTGTGACTCTTCTTTCTGGGGGCATGGTGGTGGCACACTGGCAAGGTTGTCAACAGGGTCGCATGCGAGTAAGGCGGGTGTGCGATGTGCAGAAAGCATGCAACGATGTGTACTACGTATGTAACACTTCAGTGGTGCCTTCAGCCCGTGTGCATGCCACTAGTCAGCCGAATCTGGTATGTATGATTGGGCGTGTTTGAGCAAGCTGGCAGGCAAGGTGCACCTCTGTAGCCCCCTTCCCAGCTGCCCACAAAACTGCTAGCAGCATGCCCCACGTGTACACATGTTGTTGAGTTCAATGGGACTGGGGACATGCCAAGGAAAACTTGGGCAAGCTTGGTAATCAAGGAACATGTGGTCCACACCTTGTGGTGCTGGCCCAGAATTCATGAGTCAACCAGGGCCTCTCCTAGTAGCCCCCTTCCCAGCTGCCCACAAATCTGCCAACAACATGCCTGCAAAGTGTACACATGTTGTTAAGCTTCATGGGAATGGGGGCATGCTCAGAACAAGGGGGAGTCAGCTTCTTCGAAGCGGAAAACGGGTGTAGCCCCTGTGACGTTTTGGGCACACTGTGATGATGGGGCCCGGGGCGGGGCCGGGGGGCCCGACAGGGATGGGGGCGATAAGCGCAATATTCCGCCACGCCTATTGCGCCTGTATTTCGCCTTGTATTTCGCCTGGACCCCTGAATGCGCCTCGTGACGGAAACAGTCAGAACGTTTGGCGGAATTGGCATGGGCGTCAGGAGCTTGAAGCCTTCAACACGGTGGACATCCTCATTTCCCAGCTGAACGGGTAAACGTGCCAGTGCTGGAAACTGCAGCGCTCTGTCGAGACAACTTTTAAACATGGTGCACAGGCACGCCCTCTGCTGCCTTGCAAGGAAAATGTGTTATATATGTTCTCTAAATGCGCTCACATTGACTCCACCGCGCATGACAAGCCGGGCAATCTAGAAGCAGAGCCCCGTCAGTGCTTTACGCACATAGTGGAAGGATAAGGATGTAGCTACAGGGCAGTGCCCAGGGGAGGCGGAACTGAAGGCGGAATAGGCGATATGGTGGCGAATTGTTGCGGCGCCGTCGAGGCGGAATCATTCCGCTTTGCACCAAAGGCGGACTATGGCAGGGTTCCACCTCGCCTCGGAGGCCGTACCAATATCGCCCCCATC
>BDDC01001406.1:11261-21722 GCA_001662425.1 Chlamydomonas sphaeroides
GGCCATGCACCCATGCGCAGCTGGGGAGGTTTTGCTTTAATGTCAATCATGCCCGCCTCCCACGCCCGCCTCCCCGCCCACCTTCACCCCTCCCGCCCAGCTCCGAGCCAGGGCAACGCCCCGGCCGCCTGCCGCGGCCCTCCGCCTCAGCCCCGGCCTCTACCGGTACTTAGGACCAGCGTGGAAGTCGTGGGAGGGTACCTCAGCCCCGGCCTTAACCACCCTGGCAGCGGGGTGGGCGACGCCGCCGTTGTCCGGCGCGCCGGGCCAGGCCTCAGGCCTCATCAGGTACATTTCGCTGACTTGCACGCTGGTTCGCCAGTCAAAAAGCCGCGCGTGCGCGCTCCCATCGGCCGAGCAACACTCAGGCGGCCGGCCCCAGCGCCCTGCCAGCGGGGCGCAGCGCAGGGGCGGCGGCGCGCGCGCCCCCGCCGCCTGGTGCCCCCTGGCGAGCCCCGACCGCAGGCCGGACGCCGCTGCTAACCGGGCAACGGTGCGCGGGGCGAGGCCACGAGAGCCCACCGCGGCCAGCCCCCGCGCCCCTGGCCCCCGCCTGCCAGAAGCATCCGCTACCGAGCCCCACCACCCCGAAGGCACACATCCCAAAGGCCTGGCCCAAAGCCCTCGCCGGCGCCTGCCGCGCCCACCCCCGGCGGCGCGAGCGCCCAAGCCGCCGGCGCCGCCGGAGGCCGCCACGCGGGTCACACTCAAAAACGCGTTGCGCAGTGAGGTCGCCGCCGAACCGCATAGCTCCCATCCGAGGGAGTTTGGTCTAGTGGTATGATTCTCGCTTCGGGTGCTGCCCTCCGGTCGATCGGAAGTGCGAGAGGTCACGCAGGCCGCTGCAGCCGACGGCCAACTGCCTAACTTGTTATGTCATGGCATAAGTTTGTCAAAGAAATAGAAGCCCCTCTCGCCTCCCGCTGGCTGTTGCTTGCTGTGGCTTTTGACGACACGCTCGCAAGCACGAGGCGGCCTCCTGCCTTCTCCGTCCTGTCCCGCGCCGCATCGGCAGCCCGTGACAGGGTTGACCAACGTCTGCTGGGTTTGCTGAGTTTCAATCATAATGCAACGGCGCGGTGTGCCTGGGTCACGGGCTCGTGCGTCCCTGCGCCCGCGTGCAGCGCCATCTGGTGGGGGGGGGCGGCGGGCTGACACGCCCTGGCACAGCCATCTTGCAGCCGGCCGGGCGGCCGCCCTGCAGCACGGCGCCACACCCCTGCGCCAGTGTCCGACGCCAGGTGGCATGTGCACCGGTAATGATAAGCTAGGTAGGCGGGCTGGGCGGGCCGGGGACCGACGTTCTCCACGGCGGCGCTGGGTTTCGCTGCCCCCACCGGCGCACCTTGACGCATCCCTGCTTCGTATGCACGACCGACGCGTCATCAACCCTGGGTGTGCCGCGCGGGTCGTGCTCACTGTATGTTACCTAACTGTGAGCACACAACACTCAAGCACACCGGCACACGACCACCCGCGTATGTGCATGCTGCACGTCGCCCGCCCCGTGCGCCGCACCGTTGCCACAGCCACAGCCAGCACGCAGCAGCCACGCATCGCAGCCTTCCCCGCCTCCCCCGTGTGCAACCCATGTGCGGCCGCCCACGGCCCACCCGCCTGCCGCCCGCCTGCCACCCCACGCCTCGCCATGTTATCATATCATCATGGTGGGTGCAGCATCCAGCAACTCCACGCCACGCCCCAGTGGCCGCCTCCTCGCGCCCGCCGCTGCACCGCACTCGCGCCCGCCGCCGCGCGCGCGCCCGCTGCCCCAGCCACATGAGCTTCGTCACGCTCGCCCCCTGCATCCCATGCTCCTTGGACGCCCCACTGCCCCGCGCGCATCCTGCCGCTGCCCCGCTGCCGTGTGCCGTGTGGCTCACCCCGCTAGCTGCCGCGTGCGACCCCTGGCGCCCCCCCCTAACTACCGGTATGCACGCCAGCTGCCCCCGCGGTCAGCTTAGGTCTGCTGAGGTCCTTGCTCTGATGATCCTTGCTCTGATCTTTGCTCCGGTCCTTGCTCTGATCTTTGCTCCGGTCCTTGCTCCGGTCCTTGCTCATGGGGCGCTCCTCAGTCCTTGTGGTCGGTGACGCCCGCTGCGGAGCAGGAGAAGGACGCCTCCGCCTCCCCCAGGCAGGGCGAGGCCACCACCTTGATCAGCCGCTGCTCGCCCTTGCCCTGGCAGGGGCCGAAGGGTAGGGGAAGGGGGAGGGGCAAGGGGAGGGGAAGGGATGGGTTGGCGGCGCTGGCTGAAGCCCGCTAGGCGTAGGGGACAGAAAAGGGAGGCGGGAGAGAGAGGGGAAGTGAGGGGAGGGAGGATGGGGGAGGCCGCCAGCGTACGTACGTGGGTGCGGGGGTCACCACCCCGGCCCCGCCCCGCGCCACCCCGGCGTACCCAACGTCCCAACCCACTCTGCACCTACGTGCCAGCCAGGGGCCCCGCCCAGCTGCCCCCCCTCCGTGCCGCTCCCCCACCCCGCCCCTGGCTCCCCACCAGCCGGGCCCCCCCCTCCGTGCCGCGCTCTGCCCTGCCGCCCTCCCCTCCTCCACGCCCCCTCCTCCACGCCCCCTCCTCCACTCCGCCCCGCCCCGCACCCCACCTTGCGCAGCGACAGGCGGGTGGTGCAGGCGTGCGCCACTATGTGGCCGCCCACGGGCTTTTTGGGGTCGGACACGAACATGGCGCCGCCGCCCGGGTCGGACACCACCTGGGCGCAGGGGTCGAGAAAGTGGGCGGTGGGGGTTGAGGGCAAGAGAAGGGGCGGGCGCTGGCTGTACAGGGAAGGGGCCGGGGGTTGGGGGTTGGCGGGGGGTCTGGACACGGCAATGGGAGGCGGCAAGGGGCATGGGCGAGAGGGCGGCGCAGGCGAGTGGTGGTGCGCCGTGGGGACGGGACGCGGCGGGGACAGAGGCCACGCCAGCTGCAACCCCACGCAGCCGCGTCCCCACTAACCACGCAGCCTACAAGTGTGCGACGCTTCCTGTTACCGTTCTACACCGCCATTCAAGGACGTCCGCTAACCGGTCGGGTTGCTGAGCACCTGGGGTGCCAGAGCGGTTGTTGCAAGGTGGTCTCTGCTCCTCTCCTGGCATCCTTCTGGTTGTAATTGGAAACCCCACGCAGACCCTTTCCCACCCCCTCCACTGCCCCACCCCTCCCCTGGTGGCCCCGACACCATGAGCAAGACCAGACTAGGTAATCCGCGTTCGCGCTCCGAACCACGTGCGGGCGCCTCGGCCAGGCCAGGCCCCGCACGTCTCGCCCGCATCCACTGCCCCTTTCCCCGCCCCTGCCCCTGCCCCAGCCTTATGGTGACTACCACCGCCGTCACGTGTGCCTCCATGTAACCCCAGCAGGTGCCGGCGGCCCACACCGGCACACCGTGACCAGCTGCACACATACCCATGACCTCCCCCCTTTCCCCTCTCTCTCCCCCCTCTCCCCAACCCCAACCCCACCTGGTTGGTGACCACCACCGCCACGTTGAACTCCTCGGAGATCTGCGGAGCGCAGGGTGGGAGGGCGGGAGAGGGGTTTGGGGCGGGAGTGGGGCGAGGGGCCCTTTCGGTGCCCTGCCGCCTGCCCGCCTCCCTCGTCGCCTAACACCCGTGCCTCTTGCCTCTCCTCCCTCCCTGTCCTCCACCGCGCCTTTTTGAGCCGTGCCAGCACCGCGTTGAGCTTCTGCTGCCGCTCCGCCAGCTCCCCCCGTCCGGTGTAGTCCGACCGGAAGCAAGCGGTGAGCGAGTCCACCACCAGCAGCCGGAAGCAGGCCTCCTCCGCCATGAGTGCGGTCAGCGAGATGAGCAGGTCTAAGGGCCAGGGGAGCGGGGCAAGGGAGCGGGATAGCAGGTGAAGGTGGAGGAATTGAGGAATTGAGGGATTGAGGGATTGAGGGATTGAGGGATTGAGGGATTGAGGGATTGAGGGATTGAGGGATTGAGGGAAAGGTATTGACGTCCGGCGAGGGGCAGGGTTGCGGGCGGCGATGGGGGCAGGGGCAGCCATGACCCCGGAGGCCCAACTGCCGCGACAGCTCCGGCGCCTGCTGCCGTCGTGCGTGCGCTCCCAACCAACGAGCAGCAGTGAGCCGGTCCCAGCGCCCCGCCAGCGGGGCGCAGCACACGGGCGGCTGAGCGCTCCCGCCAGTTGAGGTCACAACGCGCTCCAGTGCTACACGTCTACGCCGACAACCCAAGGGCCCCCGCCGCCTGATGCCCCCTGGCGGGCCCCGACCGCAGGCCGGACGCCGCTGCTAACCGGGCAACTGTGCGCGGGGCGAGGCCACGAGAGCCCACCGCGGCCAGCCCCCGCGCCCCTGGCCCCCGCCTGCCAGAAGCATCCGCTACCGAGCCCCACCACCCCGAAGGCACACATCCCAAAGGCCTGGCCCAAAGCCCTCGCCGGCGCCTGCCGCGCCCACCCCCGGCGGCGCGAGCGCCCAAGCCGCCGGCGCCGCCGGAGGCCGCCACGCGGGTCACACTCAAAAACGCGTTGCGCAGTGAGGTCGCCGCCGAACCGCATAGCTCCCATCCGAGGGAGTTTGGTCTAGTGGTATGATTCTCGCTTCGGGTGCTGCCCTCCGGTCGATCGGAGATGCGAGAGGTCACGGGTTCGATTCCCGTAACTCCCCGAAGGTCAATTTTTCATATATTTAGCTTGACCCCAGTATCGCGACCTGGGCGAAGTGGCTTTTGTATTTTCCCTATGCATATGCAATCACACCGCACAGAGGCAGTGCTATCCCCGTGCACCGGACGTGTCCACGGCTTGCACATGCCGACATCCCGGCATGCGGTCAACCGGCAACATACACATACACACCTACCTGCTTGGTGCTCTGACGTGTGCGCACGAGCCACCACGATGTTGCCCAGCACCGCCTGCTCGCAGCGGGTTGGGGGCGGGGTTGGCTTGGCAATGCCGGGCTGGCGCGCGTGTGGCGGGAGAGGCGCGCGCAGCGTGCTGCCCGGCCCTTGCCCTGCACTACCCGGGCCCCAGGCACTGACGCACTCGCAGCCCGCGCCTCTCCCCGCCGCCACACCCGCGGCCCCGGCCGCTGCTTACGTCGGGGTCCAGCCCGAAGCGCTCCGCCACGCCCTTGACCACCTCCGGCCGGAAGGTGCCCTCCGTGTCGATGAACGCGGCCTGGGGGAGGCGGGGGGGCCGCCAAGGGGGGGGGTCGCAGGAGGGCGCCGGATGCAGAGCCTTGCAGCGCGTGAGAGCCGGAGCCCTGAGCCAGCCGCACCCCTGCTGCCTGTGCAAGCCCTGCTCCCTTGCCCCTGCCCCCAGCTCCCGCCCCGCCGCGCCACCTTGCCCGCGCCGCCTCCCTCGTCCAGTGGCAGCTGGCACGTGACGCAGAGCGTGTGAGCGATCTGCGTCTTGCCGCAGCGCCACTCGCCTGCAGCGGGGCGTGTGTGTTCACAAACAGGTACCATGTAGTAAGCACCCCTGTGTGTGAGAGAGAGTGTGAGTGGGGCACGCAGCGCGCAAAACCCTCTGCTTGACACCCCTCCCGGCTTTCCCCCGCCCTTTCCGGTCACTCGCCGTGCATCTCGGTCAGCGACTTGGTCTCGAAGCCGCCGCCCAGCATCTCGTCCACCGCGGTGGCGCCGGACTGGCGGGGGGGATGGAAGCGGAGGGCGGGTAGGGAGGGCGGTTGTGAAAAAGGGTGGGAAGGGTTTGTCGAGGCGAGGCGAGACGAGGGAGGGGTTAGGAGGGAGGTGCGCGAGGGAGGTGCGCGTTGGATGGCCGCGCAGCAATCCGCCAACGGTGGCGCGCTAGGGCCCCACGGGCCTTTCTGTAATCCGCCCCCGTGTCAGTCAGAGGGGCTGCAAGGCGAGGTGGGTGCAGAGGGGGGGCCGGTCCTGCAGCCTGCCGCCCTCCCGTCGGTGGCAGCTTCCTAGATCCACACACCCCTTCACCCCTCTCCCCCCTCCCCCACCTTGATGCGGATGACCTCCTTGTTGCGCGCCATGAGCGCCTCGGTGCCGGTGCGCCAGCCCGCGGCGGGCACCAGCTTGCGCGCCATCTCCACCATCTTGTCTACCTGGGGGGGGGCGTGTGTGTATGTGCGTGGAGGGGCGGGGCGGGGCGGGGCAGGGCGCCAGCCCGCGCGCCACCTCCAGCCCCTTGTCCCCCGAGGGTGGGATCCCGAGGGTGGAGCAGAGGCCGCTGAGCGGCAGCCGCCCGGCCGCGTGTGGGCAAGTACCAGCAGCCTCCGCAGGCCTACCCCATTCTGCCCACCCCATCCTGCCCACCCCACCCTGCCCACCCCGGCGCTACGCGGCTACACCGTCAACGACTACCCACTCCCTGGGCCGGTTTTCTTGGTCGCGTGAGCGCCGGATACCGTGCTGCCTTCGCGTACTTTCGCTTTCTTCTATCCTGCCGACCCCATCCTGCCCACCCCATCTTGCCCGTCCCAAGGAACCTCACCCCGCCCCCGCCCCGCCCCCGCCCCAAGCCCCCAGCCCAGCCCAGCCCCCAGAGGCCGCACCTTGGCCTCCGACAGGCCCTTGATCTCCGCCAGGTGCTGCGGGGGGTCAGTGGGCGAGCAGCGGAAGTAGCGGGGTGGCGGGGCGGGGGGCGGAGCGGCGGGGAGGGAGCACCTGGGGGAGGTCGGGCAACCGCATCACGCAAGGCGCAAGGTTGGGCCCATCGCAGCGGCGCCTACTCACGATGGTGCCCCCTCCTCACGCCGTCCCTTGCGCTGCTGCTCCGCCCCCCCACCCCGATGATGGCTGCTGCCGTCCCTCCTGGTGGCCTGCGTACACGCGACGCCGACCGACGTTGCCGGCGCTTGCCTAGACCGCCACTGCCTCCTTTGCGACTCTGCTCAGGTCCGTAGGCACGACGTCCGGGGTCGCCAGCGCTTTCGCCTCGCCACGCCCATTGACAACGCAGGGCGCCATGCTGGCGCTTGGCTACTCGAGTCCGCGGGCTGCCAATGCTATCGTCTGCCTCAGGCACCTCACTCATGACTTCCACGCTGGGCCTTCATTGACAGCAACCCTGGGCGCACATTCCCCCGCCCTCCGGCCCCCGCCCCCGCCCCACCCGCTTGGGCACCATCAGCAGCGCCTGAGCGGTGTGCACGCCGCCCTCCTTGGCCTTCTTGATGTCGGCTGCGGCGAGGGGTGCCAGAGAGGTTGGGGTAGTGGGGATCAGCGGCCATCATGAGCGCGGCAGGGCCCTCGTTGGCAATCTGATGTCGGCTGCGATGGCGCCGGGAGCAGAGAGGCGGGGGCGGCGGAGGAGCGCAGCGGAAGGGGCAGCAGCGCGCGCGGGGGTGAGCGGCGGCGGAGTGGCGCAGGGGGCGGGCAAGCCCCGTCCTTGGCCCGCGGATGTGAGTGGTTGCGGACGGCGGGGCCGAGGGCGGGCCGCAGGCGGGGGATGTGCGCCCAGCGGTGGGTGGCGGGTGGCCGGCGGCGAGCGCAAGCCGGGGGCCCAACAAGGGTGCACGTGGGTCGCGGCCCGGGAGCCCGACCCACATCGACCCACATCGCCGTGCAACGCCGGGCGGCCGGCGGCGCTGCCCACGGCCCCGGCGGCGGCACAGCCCGACCCACATGAGCTGCAACGGGCTGCTCTGTCTGTCCCGGCCCCTCTCTGACTCTACAGTGAGACGCCCGTCCCTGGCCGCCCACCTGCGCTGATGCCCATCTGCTGCAGCTTGTCGATGGACTCAAAGTCATCGTCCACGCCGCCGGCCCTGGGGAATGGAGGGTGGGGCGACGGGGCAACGACGCCGGCAGGGGCCTCTCAGGGGCCTCTCAGCGCTTGGTGCAGCCGCGAGGGCCGCGCCGGCCAGCAGAGCCGCGCGCAGGGCCCAAACGAGGTGTGGAACCCACAGCCCAGTATCCAAGCCGCAACAGAGCCGCAACAACAAGGGAGGCGTGGCGCGAGCCGAGCCTGGCTATGAGCGAGCCTGGCTATGAGGCCCAGCAGAACAGCCGTCGCGCCCAAGCCCTCGGCGCCGGCCCGGGCTCACTCCTCCTGGACATGCGCTTCCAGGGCTGCCTCCGCGGCCATGGCTGCTGCTGCTGCTGCTGCTGCTGGGGACGAGGCTGCTTACGAGGCTGCTGCTGCTGGTGGGGAGGAGGCGAGCTGGAGCTTTCAAACGCCCGCGGGCGCGCGCCTCTGCTACAGGTGGCGGTGGCTGCTCGCTGCTGCGCTGCTGTCTCACAAGGTCAGCACGGCCTGACGCAGCGCTAAGGGTGCTCGTTGCTGGGGCTGCCTGATTGCTGCGTGCGGAGCGAGCGGGCTGCAGAGCTGGCTTTCCCGATGGCGACGTCGATGAGCGCTGCTGCTCGGCACAGCGGCTGCGGCGGCTGGTCACCGGGCGCGTGCTGGGTGCGCGCTGAAGCGCTGCTAGCTGCGGGCCAGCGGGGGTAGGTCGGGCCGCTGTGCGATAAGGTTAGCTGGTGCAAGGCCAGGTCGTTGGATATAGCGCATGCGATCTCGCGGTGGTGGAGGAAGTGGAGAAAGGCGCACTTGGGGAGGAGCGGCCGAGGGGTGCCCTCGGACGGCATCGATGGCCCATGCGGCGATCCGGCGGGAGACCTGGCAAAAAGGTCGCATATCAAGAGCCGCTCTGCCGCCAGATGCTTGGAAGGAAGAAGAGGTGATCGCCGTTCGACACCGAGGGCGCAGGGATGTCGCACGGTGGTGGCGTCGAGTTGACGGACATGGCGACTGCGCAATTGCGATGTGCGGCGTGCCAGCTGCTGAATGACTGAGCCGGTTATAACTGCTACACAAGCGCCGCATTGTCTTTCCTCTGATTAAGTGCTCAGCTGCGTCTTTCCTGTCGGGCTACATCAGGGGCGGGAGCGTGCCGGGGACTTGGTCGGGTAGAAGGTCCACACGCGTGCCGGTTGCCTGTTGGTGCGCGAAGCGACCACACAACACCGGCACGCGTCATATTTGATCTACTTCAAGCCTTGTGCCACTAGCCATTGCTGCGGCCTTTGTCAGACTCGACAGACATGCACCTTTGCCGACCTCGATAGGTTCCGTAAGGAGGCAGCAGATCGCTGTGAGCAAACTCCAAGCGCCTGACGCCATGTACCGTCAGCCGACTGGCTATGGCGCCCCGCCGCCCGCAGCGGCTCTCGGCCAGGTGCGTTTCCAAGCGTGGCGGCATCGCGTAAGCTGCTATCATCATGTCGTGCACATACATTGTCCGCAAGACGCGACTGGCTCGCCGCTCGCTGAGGCATGGCCGTCAACGCCGGCATCTGCGGCCGAACATAGCGACGCACGCTAGCAGCTTGCAGCAGCTGCTTCTCGCTCCTTGGCTTATCCTGTCGCGATGGCGCTCCCGTGTCGGCGACCCGCCCGTGGGGGTAGCTACCCAGCCATCCGCCATCCCAGCCCCTGCGTGCTCGCGCAAGGCGCCCCGCAAGCCCCTGCCACCTGCCCAGCCCGGCCCCTGAACCCCTCCCCTACTTTCCCACAGGCCCCTGCGGCGCCGGGGCCATTTGCGGGCCAAGCCCAGCCCAGCTACAGCCCCTACGGAGGCGGCGGCGGCGGCCCGGGCCAGCCGGGCGCCTACCCGCACACAGCTCCGGCACCCGCCGGCGGCGCCCCAGCTCAGCACCCACACCAGGCCTACGCTCCGCAGCAGTACCAGGGGTACGGCGCTCCGCCGGCGGCGGCGTCAGGGCCGCCGCCGCCGCACATAGCGTCGGCGTTGGCGGCCGCCGCTGCACCGCCGTCAGGCCAGTACGGCAACGGCCCCGCGGCTCCGTACGGTGGTACGGGATACGGAGCGCCTGCATCCACGGGCTACGGAGCGCCCGCGCCAACAGGGTACGGCGCGCAGGCCCCGCAGCAGTCGGGCTACCAGCAGCAGCCCCCCCACGGCCAAGGCCCGCCGCAGCAAGCGCAGCAGGCGCAACCCCACCCTCAGCAGCAGCAGCCCCATCCTCAGCAGCAGCAGCAGTCCCATCCTCATCCTCATCCTCAGCAGCAGCAGGGCTACGCCCAGCAACCTCAGCACGGCGCGCCGCCGCAGCAGGCATGGCACCAGCCGCCGCAAGGACGGGGCCCAGGGGCCGGCCCCGGCCCCGGCGGCGGCGGCGGCGGCGGCCGGGGCCGCATCATGACGCCGCACGGCGGGCCGCCGACCGGGGGCCACGCCGCCTACCACCCGCCACCCCAGCAGCCGCCGCCGGGGCAGCAGCCCCACCACTATGCGCCGCCGCCGGCGCAGCACTACCCGCCGCCGCAGGCCGCCCCGCAGCACCCCCACCCACAGTACCACCAGCGCCCGCCGCCCTACCAGCAGCCGCACGCGCAGCCGCACCAGCCGCCGCCGGCCTACGCGCCGCCGCCGTCGGCCGGCGCGCCGCCGCCGTACGCCGTGCCGGGGCCGCAAGGACCGCACGCCCCGCCGCCACACCAGCAGCAGCACCAGCCGCTGCCGTACTACGGACAGGCGGCGCCGCCGCCGGCC
>BDDC01001407.1:0-26811 GCA_001662425.1 Chlamydomonas sphaeroides
GACGCTAGCGCGCTGGTGGTTCCCAAGCCCCAGCTGCCGCTGCAGCTGCTGGCGCTGCTGGCCAAGCATATGGCGGAGGAGCCGGACTACAAGGTGTGCGCCAAAGGGGCAGGGAGGACCGAAGGCAGGGGCTTTCGGGAACTGTGTATGGAACGGAGGGCGCGTGTCCGACGTGTGCTAAGCATTGCAAGGCAGCCTCTTAAAAGCGTCACGCTAGTTGGCTGGGGGCGCAGCTCTACGTCGTTCTCAAGCTGAGCCACGAATCCTCCCCCGTCGCAGTGCTCAGACGTCATCGTTTCTGAACAATCAACTGCCCTGCACCTCCCCTGTTCCCAGATCATAGTCTTCCTGCCCACCGCCAACCTGACGGCCTACTTCGCGGCTGCCTTCTCCAAGGCGGGCCTCGGCCGGGTCCTGGAGATCCACAGCCGCAAGAGCCAGCCGCAGCGCGACAAGGCGTCGGCGCAGTTCCGCGCCGAGGGCCGGCAGGTGCTGTTCAGCAGCGACGTCAGCGCGCGCGGGGTGGACTACCCAGGTGTCACCTTTGTGATCCAGGTGCGAGGTGGCAATGCACCCCTCGCTAGCGTTCTGCGTGGTGCTCTGGCTGCTGCGACTTGCATCCTTGGCCCTGGGCTTGTAGTGCTTTTCCATGGCGCGCCGAGCTCCTCAATACCATGCCACGCGACGCAACGCAAGTGACTAAGCCCATCGCTGCTCTCCTTGCCCCCGGCAGTGCGGCGCGCCCTCCAACAAGGAGCAATACATCCACCGCGCCGGCCGCACCGGCCGCGCGGGGCGCTCGGGTGAGGCCACGCTACTGCTGGCCGACTTTGAGCGGCCCTTCCTGAACAAGCTGAAGGACCTGCCCATCACGATGCTGGAGCTCGCGGCGCCGCCACTGCCCACGTCGCCCGGCCTGAGCGCCGCGCTAGCGCGCGACCCGGAGGCCTGCCTGGAACGGGCCGCCGCCGCCGTGGACTACCAGACGCGCGCCAAGGCCTACCAGAGCCTCCTGGGCTACTACAAGAGCCACGAGTCCATCAAGTGAGGATAAGGCTGACCCCAGGATGTCAGGGCATGTTGGTTACGGGGCGCTGCAGCCAAGGCCGTGGCTTCGGAGGGGCTGTAAAGCCGGTACCCGGCGTTAGCTGCCTACCCTGTCTGGGTTATGCCAGTCGCAATCCTTGTTTCGCAAAGCTGACTCTGCTTGCTCGCCTGCACTGTGCCCTTCGACAGGATCCCGGGTAGCGCCGTCGTAGGCCATGCCAACGACTACGCTCGCGACGTGCTGGCCTGCCCCACGCCACCGGGGCTGCTGGCCAAGACCGTGGGCAAGATGGGGCTCAAGGGCGTGCCGGGGCTGGTAATCGTCAAGGAGGCCGACTTCGGGAGAGACCCATCCTCCGGCGGCGGCGGCGGCGGCCGCGGCGGGCAGACGTCGCAGCCGCCGGCGCAGCAGCAGCAGTGGCAGGGCCAGGGGCAAGGGCAGCAGGGCGGCGGCTCGCGCGGCGGGAGGTTCGACGGCGAGGAGGATTGGAACCGGGCCGGCGCGCCGCAGGGGCGCGGCCAGGGCGGCGGAGGCCGCGGTGGCGGAGGCCGCGGCCAGGGCGGCGGTGGCCGCAGCTACGGCCGTGGTGGCGGCGGCGGTGGCGGCTACAAGCGCCGGGAATACGACGACCAGCAGGGCGGCGGCGGCTGGAGCCAGGGGGGAGGCGGCAAGCGGGAGCGCACGAATGACTACGGCTACTGAGGGGGTGCGGTGGGCCTTGCGCCTGCAGGAGCGCCCGATAAAATGTACTGCGTTAGACCCGAGAGGTCCAATTTAGATAATGGCGCTGTGTGTTTGGGGTCCCGCACCCCGTCTGTGGATGCGTGCAGCGTTCCGGTGCTGGGGTGGAGTCGGTTGGAATATAGTTTGTCAGGGTGGAATGGTTTGTCGATACTTTGGTGGAATGGTACCTGTGGGAATCCTTCATGGTGAGCGCCTGTTAGATGGGAACACGCCCCTTTCCCCATTCCGGGTGGGGCATCTTGCCCAAGGCCCATGGTGCGGAAGTGCCGTGCTGTTAGGTTCTGACGCGCGTGTGCGTGCCGGGCATGATTAGGGGGCCGTTATTGCCCACGTCCCTTCGCAAGGCGCTTGTAACGAGCAACAACGCCGATGCTACGCCCGGGCCCCGGTCGCCGCTCGGCACTGCTGTCCACAGCGGCGCGGGGGCCGATGGTCTGCGGCACTTTGGCGCCAGGCACTGCGTTCCAGCGCGGCCACGCGCCGCTGACTGCTGGGGGGGTCGACAATCTGGGTGTTGCCTGGCCTGTTGCCCGCTTGTCCTCAGACTTGTGTTGGCACACAGCATGTCGCAACGTGTGTCCAACCATATGCGCAATGAGGGCAATCGCCATATGACGGATCTCGGTAGCCCGCCACGGGGCGGCCAGGGCAGACCGATGCCTCGGGCGTCGGGCCTACATCCCTGGGGCAGCCCCGGGGGGCCTGGCAGCCCCGCTTTGAAACGCCACTGGCGAAGGCGCTTAAGGCTCCGGGCGCGGGGGTTGGCCGTGGTGGTATGGGCATCAGCATGCCACGGACTGCCTTCGGCCAGGCCGGGGAAGGGGCGTTCCCTTGTTCGACAGCAAGCTGACAGCATGCTTCTAGGCCTTTGCTGCGGAACTGCGCGCCGCAGGCGTGGTGCGCTGCAGCTCCAATCCTTCAGTGCCCAACCTACTCTACCTAAGAGCACTCGCTCAGTTCTGGCCCGGTGCATGCCAGGTTCGACAGATGCTTTTGGGTCAATCGTTCCGGGGCGTGGCCGCGTGGGAGGTGACGCTAACAGGGGCGGGGCATAGCCATCATACGATGCTCGGCCCGACCTGTCGGGCACTTGCTGCCGCCGCGTCCCCTCCCCCCCGCTGCTTGCGGCCTGCTTGCCCTCGTGTTTCTCCCCTCTCAACGTCGCAGGGCGGTCTCAATGTTGCCTGGGTTGCGCCGTGTTGCGCAGGCTCAGAGTGTAACGCGACGGTCTGTTTGCTTTGCTTTAGTTCAGTGAACCTCGGGGTCTTGAGGCATGAACCCTTCGTTGCGCTCACCTCCATCCTGATTCATCTGGCAAGCCCTCGGTGACTGGCACCATCCGTGCAGGGTGCGGCCATGGGAGCCCAGGTGCGTGCGCCAAGGGTTGGGGAGGAGTGGAGGCTTTTTCATGGCAAAAGCTCAGCTGGCGTGCGCCTCTGTGCGTTAGAGGGCGCACTGAGGAGGGCGCCCGGCGTGTGTGAGGGCCCTGGCAGGGAACGGGAGGGGGACGGGCAGGGCCAGGTAGGTGCTTGGGACGGCGCTTTCAGGCGCAATCTTGCAACGCCCTTTATAACTCCGCCTTAGAGCAACGCCGCCCTTTCAGCATTCTGCCACCGTCCTTGGTCCTGTAAAAGAGGAATGCGTGACCTGCGTTGAACCGCCTTGCGCTGAGTCCCAGTGCACCCCTTCGACGACATGCGCCGTTTCGCCGGGAGATGCCCTCGACTGTCGGACTGGCCCGCCTCCGACTGGCCAGCCTAGATCAGACACACAGGCTGCAGGCTTGTCGTTCAGGCCATTCGGTGCGCATGGCATGACTGAGAGCCCGTTGCACTACGCAACTGTCGTTCCAGCCGTGCTACACCCTCTGGCTCCGCACTTGCCGCTTCCGAGCTTTTCACCCGACTTGCGCAACACTGCAAAGACACACTAAACGTTACCGCATCCACATTGTAAGCTAGCACTGTAAGAACCTGCTCTCGACCCCCTGGCCACTGCTAGCGCCGAAGTTTCCCAGTGCCGAGCGGCTTCGCTTGGCGCTGCGCAAATGACACGCTCGAACATATTGTAACACGCTTGCGCTCTGGGTGCCGGTAAGCGGGTGTGGGCCTGAAGCGACAGCCAGGAATGCAGGTGCTACTGGTGACCGCCTCGCGGCTCAGCTGCGGCTTTGCGACCCTAGGCAAATTCTAATGCCCCGCACGTGGCATCTATCGCAGGTTACGTCGAGGGTGCTGACTTCAGTTTGCAAGCATGGCGTCACTACGCGCTAAACAGGCGTTCAATGACGATAGCGAAGAAGAACCCGAACAGCCTACAGCAATCAAAACTGCAGCTCAGCGGGCCCTTGCTGTCGATTCCGACGACGACCGAGCTGCACAGGCAGCCAAGCCAGCCCCTCGCAGGCAGCACAACGGCTCTGTAGCAGGGCGTCCGAGCCATGGACACCTGAGTCAACGCCTGGACGAGACAGGCGACCTGCGCCCAACGACACCACCCACCTCCGGCCCCTCTGCACGCTCGCGCCAGGACTGGTCAGCTTCGCAGAGCGGCGCCGGCAACGTCCACGGCTATACGACGGGTGGCCTTGACATTGGGCAGCAGGAGGTCGCATCTGCTGCAATGGCAGCGCAACCTGTCCGACGTCACACTGTGGCCGCCCCTCCGCTCTCAGCTGCGAAGGCGGCAGCGGCCCGTGCCCTTGACCAGTCCAGCGAGGATGAGCCAGATGAGGAACCTGGCGTGCCCGAGCCGCCAGCGCCCGTGCAGGACGCGTCACGCCGAGACACGCGTTCATCCCGGCCCAGCCAACCAAGCAGCGCGGCTGCCAGCCATGCCGGCAATGCACCAGCGCCCATTGGAGCACCAGCACCCGCCTCAGGGCCGCCGTCGGAGGCTGCCAGCCAACGTGGCAGCGTCTCTGGCCGTATACTGGATGACGCCAGGGGCACGGTCGTCGGGGCCTCGGATGGTGGCCGCGCGCAGCTGCAGCCGCGTGGCGCTCGCCTTCGGCGCGTTGCTTCCAACGCTTCCATCGCCAGCGACGCCAGCCAGCCCGAGTCGCTCGCCTCCTCCCGCATGACGGCAGCCTCGACCCGCGTGGGCGCGACCGTGCAGCGCGTGCTGGCCCGACAGCGCCTCGACGACAGCAGCAGCGGCGGCGAGGAGGACGGCGGCGGCGCGCCGCAGCCGGCCGCCGCAGCACCGGCATCGCAGGATGCTGCCACGGCCGCGGTCATCGCTCGCGCGCGCGGCGCAGCTGAGAACTCCCGCAGGACCACGGCCGCGTCCGCATCGTCATCGGCCACCACAGCCGCCAGCGACGCTTCAGGCGTAGCCGCCAGCGCCGGCCGCCGTCCGGAGGTGGTCGTCAAGGCACATGCCGCTGCTGCTGCGGCTCGGCGGCAGACCGACGCTGCTGCGACGCCAGCACCCGTGCCGACGCCGGCGCCTGGCGCAGCCGGCTCCAAGCCCGTGGTTGGGCGCGGCCCTGCCGCTGCCAGCGACCCTGGGGCTTTCACCTTCGACTCAGCCAGCAGCAACGGCAGCGCCGCCGGCGACGCCGCCTCGCCGCGCATCCGCCAAGCCGTGGCGGCGGCCGCGGCGGAGGTTGCCGCTGCCGCCGCTTCCAGTCTGCGACCACTCTCGCTGACCAGCGTCGGGCCGCTACCGCAGCTGCCACAGCCGCAGCCACGAGGCACGGCTGCTTCCGCGCCGGCGCTCCCAAACGGCCCGGGCCCCGCTGGCGGTGGGTCCAGCGGGTGTGGTTACGAGGTCCCAGTGGGCTTCGCTAGCGCCGTTGGCGGCGTTGGCAATCCTCTCAGCAACAGCCAGCGCATTGCAAGCTGGCTCGCGCAGCAGCCTGCGCCACCGTCCATGTCGTCCGTCGGCGGAGCCGATGACATCGTCAGTGAGTACGGCACCATGCTGACGATGACGGACGCCGACGGCGACGGCGCCATAGGAGCCACCGCTTCTGCCACAGCGGCAGCGCCGTCGGCGAGGCGCACGACTGCCGGCAGCGGCAGCCAGGCGACCTCCGAGATGCCCTTGGAGCTGCCGGGGCTGGAGGAGGGCCAGCTGCCCGCCGCGCCCCTGACGACTGCCGCTGCTCGTGCCCGTGCCGTGCGCCTGACGGTGTCTTCTGACGAGGAGGAAGAGGCCCCGCCGCCGCAGCTGCGGGAGCGCCAGCAGGCGCCGTCGGCGCAGCCCAAGCCGCAGCCGCAGCGCCAAACGCAGCCGCTGGCTGCCAGCTCCTCTGGAGAGAGCCAGGAGTCGCAGCAGCTCCGGCGTGCGGCGGCACCCCCGCGCGCCTCCCCACTCGCCTCCACAGCCGCATCCACGACCGCTTCTACCGCCCCCACGCTCACCCCCGTCAGCCGCCGCCTGGAGTTCGCTGCTGGCGGCCTAGCGCCTGCGCCTGCCGCCGCCCCTGCTGCCGCTGCATCGCCGCTGCCTAGTTCGTCGCAGCCGTCCAACCTCTCCTCCCCTTCCTTCCGGCCCTCGGAGTCCCAGTCGCCGGACGTGCACCTGGCCGCAATCGCCACAGCCGCACCCAGCACCAAGCGTCCCGTCACGTTTGCCGGCGCCACGCCCAAGCGCCAAGGCCAGCCGCCGCCGCTGCCATCCGACAGCGGCTCACCATCGTCAGCCTCCGAGTCCGCGGCCCGCATCGCCTCCGCCGGTGGCCTGCGCGGCCGCGTGTCGCCCTCCGCCACCGCCAACGCGCCCGCCGCTACGAGCCGCATGTCGCCCGCGGATCTGCGCAGCATGCTTTCGACCATCGCCCGGCCCGCGTGGGCCAGCGGTCCCGGTGCCGGCTCTCCTGTGCGCTCAGGTGCCGGCAGCGCTACCGGCCAGCCCACTGGCGGTTCAGTTGGCAGCCCCGGCGCCAGCGTCGGCCCGAGCCCGCGGCCCTCGCTGCAGGGCTCCGACGGCGTGCACTCCTTCAGCTACTCGGAGCTGCTGCACATGATGAAGATCATGTCGTCCGCTGGCGGTGGCCCCTCTGCCGCCGGCCTTCTCCCGCCGCAGCCGTCTCTTGTCGGTGGTAGCACCGTCAGTAGCCGCAGCGCCGCTGGCGCGCGGCGCTCCGGCCGCGACGCGCCGGGCCCTGCGCCGCCGTCGGCCGTCGGCTCCGTGCGTGAGTCGGCCGGCGGCATGTCGCAGAGCAGCAGCATGCTGAACGAGCACCCCCTGGCAGCGCCCGTGGACCGTGACTGGTCGGTCGCGGGTTCCAGCCCAAGCGCCCGCCTCAGCCGCGAGGAGCAGCAGCAGCGCGACTTTGCCGAGCTCGTGCGCCTGTGGACCCTGCTGACCGGCCGCCGGCTCGCATCCAACGCCTTCACCGGCCCCGTGGATGCCTCGGGCGCACGGCTGCCGGTGGAGTCTGCCGCTGCTAGCGGCGCCGGCGCTGCCAGCGCCTCGCCTACACCGCGCTCGACGACTGGCGCCGCTGTCGGGCGGCCCGCGTCACAGGTGGCGTCTGCGGCTGTGCTCGCCGCCTCGGCCGCAGCCATGGCAACGTCGGCCGTAATCGCGGCCGCGTCCAGCGCGGCGTCGCCGCAGCGCGCGCTCAACCATGCTGCAACTGCCGGCGGCCAGGGCCACATGCGGCCTGCCTCGCCAGCGCAGCGCACCCACACGGCACCCGCCGCTGCGCCGCCGGCATTGCCGCAGGCCGAGTCACGATACGCGGGCTTCAGCTCGCTGCCACCGGAGCTGCAGCAGCTGGCGCGGCTGGTCAGCTCCGCCGGTCGCTTTGAGGAGCTGCCGTCTGAGGAGCCGCCAGCGGAGCCGTCACCGCCGCGGGCCCCACCGGTAGCTGTGGCCAGTGTCTCGGCGCCGGCCTCCACCGCCGGCGCTGACTCCAGCGAGCTCGTCCGCCTGATGCGTCTGCTCAGCGCCGCCGGCAGGGCTGGTGATGAGGAGCGCGAGCGAGCGCAGCCACCGTCCATGCCCGCGCCGGCGCTGGCAGCGCCGGTTCCGCAGCTGTTGGCGCCGGAGCCGCCGCCAGCCGCCGCTGCCGCCGCCGCCGCCGCGCAGACCGACCTGTCGCGGCTTATCCGGCTGCTGAGCTCTGCAAGCCAAACGGAGCCGGCGGCTGCCACGGCTTCGACGCAGACGGACCTGTCGCGGCTCATTCGGCTGCTCAGCGCTGCAGGCCATATGGAGGAGGCCCCCGTGGCTGCCGCTACGACGTCAACCTCGGGGCTGGTGCCGGCGGCCGTCAGCGCTGGCGTCTCGGCGGGTGGCTTGCTGCTGAAGAGCTCCGCGGCTACTTCGGTCGGTGGCCTGGCGCCGCCGTCGTCAGCCATGGCGACGTCGATGGGAGGCATGCCGCTGCAGGCATCTGTTGGCACGTCGGTCGGCGGCCTGGCGCCTTCGGCGGCCTCGGCGACGACGTCCATGGCTGGCGCAGCGCCGCGTGCGGTTTCCTCGTCGACGTCGGTGGCTGGCGTGCCGCCCCCGCCCTCTTCAGCCGCTTCCTCGGTCGGCGGCGCGTCACTGCCCCACCCAACGTCCACCGCCATGTCCATCGCCGGTTCCATCCTGCCCTCGCTGCCCTCCTCCAAAGCTGCCTCCATGGCCGGGTCCGCGACGCCTGGGCCCATCTCCGCCGCCACCTCCATCGCTGGCGCCCCTCCCCTGGCCTCCTCGGCCGCCACCTCCACCGCCGGCGCGCCCCCGCCAGCCTCGGCCGCCACCTCCACCGCCGGCGCGCCCCCGCCAGCCTCCACCTCCACCTCCACAGCCGGCACGCCTCCCTCAGCGTCCACCGCCACCTCCGCCGCCGGGGCCCTGCCTGCCGCTTCGCTCGGCGGCTTGCCCACGGAGGCGCCAACCGCCCCGCTGGCGCCGGCGCCGCCCTCCTCCACGCTCTCCCGCCGCTCCTCCGCCGACACGGTCGACACTGGCGCCGCCCTCGCCCGCCTCTACGAGCAGCTGCGTGGCATTCGCGTCCGTGACGAAGGCGGCCAGACGGACGACATCGTGCCCGAGCCCGAGCCTGAGACCACCACCAACGCAAGCGGCACCCAGACCAGCCAAGACCCGCCGGCCGAGCAGCAGCCCGCCAACCCCGGCAGCTCCGATGCGCCCCCGGCGGTGTCAACGGCTCTGCAGACCGACCCCGCCACACCGCGCGCCGTCACCACCGACGGCGTGCAGCTCGACGCTGACGACCTGCGCGCCTACGCCACGCGCTCTGAGGCCGGCCAGACGTCACCGGGCCCGGCGGCGCCGACGGCCGAGGGCACGACGCAGGTAGACGGCTCGCTCCGCGACTTCGCGACGCGCAGCGAGGCCGGCCAGACGTCGCCGACGGCCAAGGCTGCGGCCGAGGCGCAGGTTGCGGCGGACGAGCTTGTGCCCACGGCTGAGGGCGGCGCGCAGACGGAGCCCGAGCCAGAGAAGGTGGCCGCGGCCGCGCAGACTGAGCTGAGCCGCACGCCCGCGGCTGCCCTAGCGCGGCCGTGCGCCGGCGTGCAGACGGAGCCCGAGCCTGAGCTGCTCAGCTCGGAGGTGCAGACGGAGCTGGCGCGGCTGTCGGCTCTGGTCTCTGCCGGCGGCCAGACGGAGCCGCAGCCCGTTGCGCTCAGCGCTGAGGCGCAGATGGAGGTCAGTCGGCTAGCCCGAATGCTATCGCAGGCCGGCCAGACCGAGGCCCAGCCTGAGCAGGAGGGTGCGCTCAGCCAGGAGGCGCAGACGCAGCTGTTGCGTGTGCTTCGGATGGTGTCAACAGCTGGCGACAGCCCCTTGCCGGCTGCAGTTGCCCAGCCCGCCGCGGCAGCTGGCCTGCCGCCGCTGCCGCCAGCGCCGTGGCGCGGCTCAGGCACGGCTCGCACCGACGGTGGCGCGCGCGTCGTGCGCGTGCTGCGTGCGCTGTCGCTTGGCGGCGCCGCAGGCCCGGCGACCGTGGTGCCGCGCGCTGCGCGCGAGGCGTCGCAGCACGGCGCGTTTGATGAGGCGGTGCAGGAGGAGCTGCAGCTGGAGGCTGTGCCGCTGCAAGCACCCAGCCCAGAGGTGCAGGCAGAGATCGCCACGGCCCTCAGGCTGCTGTCGGTCGGCGGGACCGTCTACATGCCGGACGCACCGGCGGACAAGGGCACCCAGGCGGCGCCGGAGGCCCGGGAGGCGAAGGCTGAGCAGCAGCCGCAGCCCCCGGCCGCAGGCCCGCTCTCTACCACCACCTCCTCCCACCTCGCTATCGTCCCTTCCTCCACCTCCCTGGCCCTGTGCTCCGTCGCCCTCAGCCCAGCCACGCGCACTGAAGTTGTTCGCGCCGTGCCTATGCTGTCAACTGGCGGCACCGTCTACCCGCCCTCGGCACCGCCGCCGCTGCTGCCGCCCGCGCTCAGCCCTGCGGCACAGGAGGAGGTCGTGTGCGCGCTGCGCATGCTGTCCGCCGGAGGCACCGTGTACATGCCTTCGGACCTGCCACAGCCGGCGGCCACAGCCCCAGCCGCTCCCAGCCCAGTGGCTCTGAGCCCGGCCGCTCGGCAGCACGTCGACCGTGCGTTGCGCATGCTGTCGGCCGGCGGCACGGTGCACATGCCCGGCAGTGTCGGCGGCATGGCTGCAGCCGGCACGCAGACGGTGGTGACGACGGCGCTGCGGCTGCCGTCGGGGCAGCTAGTGGACCTGGGCGACGACGCGGTGCTGGAGGCTTGGGCGTCGGGCATAGAAGACGGCGGGCAGCACTGGATGCAGGTGAGGGGGCGGCCTCTGGTCTGCAGGCTTAGCTCTGGTGTTTTCGCTGTTGCTTGCCACCATAAGTTCACAAATTCTTGCCCTGTGCTCCTCCGTGCGTGCAGGCCCTCCGCGCCCTCAACGTCGCGCTCGGCGACACGCCCGTCTCCGGTGATCCGGGCGCCGCCTCGCGCCGCAGCAGCCCGGGCCAGGCCGGCGAGCCCGGCGGCGCACTGCTGCAGGCGCTGCGCATGCTATCCTCCTCCGGCGGCATCGGCACCTGCGCGCCCTCCGACGGCTACTACCCGCTGACCGTGTCGGTGCCTGGCTCCGAGGCCTCTGGCTCAGCGTTGTTCGCGGCGTCAGCCTCGCAGCTGCTGGCCCCTCTGTCGCCAGTGCAGCCCGCCGTGCCGACGGACCTGTGTGCCCTGGACCTGGCCGCGTCGCTGCCGCCGATCAGCGCCTCCGCCCCCGATCAGCGCCTGTTCCAGTCCACGCCCGGCACGGCCTTCCCGGGCCCCGCGGCCGCCGAGCCCGACACGCTCTCGCTGTCTAACGTCTCCACAGAGGCTACCGGCAGCTCCATCACCGCCTCGCCAGCCATCGCGCCCGTGCCTGCCCCCGTCTCCACCTCCTCGCCCCCGCCGCGCACCGCCTCCCCGTCCCCTCCCACGACCACCCACATCGGCGCCGCAATTGCGCTGCGCAACCTGCCCATTGCCTCGGACGGCGGCCTCATGCGAGCGCCATACCAGGAGGCCGTGTCGGCCGGCCGCGTGGGCTCGGCCGGAGGCATGCTGGCGTTCCTAGAGGCTGCCGACCCCACCACCGCCACGGCGCTGATGGAGCTGGTGCAGGCGCTGCAGGTCATGACGCTGGCGTCGCGGCGCCGGCGCTGGATGTCCGACGGCAGCAGCACCGTCAGCGGCAGCTACCTGCACCACCCGCGCGCTGGCGGGCTGGGCCTCGGGGAGGAGCCGGCGAGCCCACCTGCGAGCAGCGCCGGCGGCAGCAGCGTTGGCGGCAGCAGTGCGCCCACTACGCTGCGGGGCAGGTATGCTTGTGCTGGGCGCTGCTGCTTGCAGCTTGCTTGCTGGTTTACCTGGCAACGAACAATTCTGTTGCTGGCTGTGCCATCCTTGGCTGCTGCTGCTGCGAATTTGCTTTGTCCTGAGCTGACACGCCGGCGCTGCTGCTCGCCTTCCGCCCTCATCCTCCCACACAGCTTCATCACCTCCATCGGCCCGTCCGTGTCGCAAGCCGGCCACGCATCGCTCGCCGGCGCCGCCGCCGCGGCTATCGAGGACGACGTCGCGCACGCCGCCGCTGCCCCGGCCGTGCCGCCGGCTGTCAAGTCGGCCACAGTCGGCGGCACCGGCCGCGCCGCTGCACCTGGCGCGGTGGCTGCCGCCCCGCGTCACACGCATGCCGGTCTGCCACCCCGCCCGACGCCCGCCGCAGTCCTGTCTGCGGACCCGACCGCCATGCACCTGCAGCGCGCGCTGCGGGCCGTCTCTGGCGGCGGCCTGTATCGGCCAGGCCCCAGCGCCGGTGGCGCCGAGGCTCCAGCTGCTTGGGCCGCGTCGCCGGCTGCCGCGGCCCAGGGGCACATCAGTCGGGCCCTGGCGCTGCTGTCGTCGGGCGGCGCTGCGCAGCCTGACGCTGCGGATGCTGGCGCCGCCTTGGCAGACGAGGAGGCGGAACTGCGTGCCCAGGAGGAGCTGATCGCTGCGCTGATGACGCTGCTGACGGCTGCACCGCCCGCCGCCGTCGTCGAGAGCGCCACGGCGGCCGCCTCTACGCCCGAGCTGACGCCCGCCGCTGCCCAGCCGGAGCCGACCGCAGCTCTTGAGCAGCCCTCGCCCGCCGCAGAGCCCGCTGAGCTGCCAGCAGTTGCCCAGCCGGAGACCTCCGCTTCCGCTGAGGCCCGCGATGGGCCGCAGCCATCGGAGCCCGCCGCCGCGCTTGAGCAGCCCCCGCCCGCGAACCAGCCCTGCCCCGAGGCCTCGCCAGCCACCGAGCCCGCCGTCGAGGTTGACGCCGACGACGGCGCCTCTGAGGCCGGCAGCACTCTCTCGTCCGTCATCTCCCTTGCTACCGCCGCCGCCTCCACCGCCGCGCTGCACGAGCAAATCCAGGTGGCGCTGGCGCAGGCCGAGCGCGCCTCGGCGCGCGTGTCGAGCCTGCAGGCCGACCTGCAGCCTCTGCCCGGCTCCGAGGCAGCGGATGTGCTTGATGGCGTGCCCTTCGATCAGGCCATCGGCTTCATCCTCGCGGGCCTCAAGGACTTCGACAGCGGCCCTGCGCAGCTCGCCCGCAGCCTGCACCTCATGTACGCGCCCTCGACCGGCGGCGCCATCTCTGAGGGCACTTCCATGGGCGGTGCGGGCTGGTCGCTTGCAAGCCGGCGCCAGACGGCCGTCGCGCTCGGCGCCGCGGCCGCTCTTGGCGCCGCCACCGATGGCCCCAAGTCGCCGGAGGCGGCCGCGGCGTCGCCGCCAACTGCCGAGGCCCTCGTCGCTGTGTCGGACGGTGGTGCCGAGTCGGATGGCGAGTGGGGCATCATGACGAAGGCGGAGCGCGAGCGGATGCAGTCGCTGGTGTCGGCGGCACTGGCGGCCGCGGAGGCTATCGCGCGCACACAGACGACACCTACCATCGACGAGGCCAGCGAGGAGGAGGATTTCCAGCCGCAGGGCGAGGAAGCGGAGGAGGAGGAGCTAGCTGTGGACGACAGCTCCACCGCGCAGCCGCCGCTGCCTGAGACCCATGCTGTGCCGGTCGCAGCTGAGGGCACCAGCGGCTCGCCCCTGCGCCCCAGCACCAGCCACGGTCGGCGCCCTGCCAGCGCCTGGGCCAGCGCCGGTGCGCTCGCAGAAGCCAGCACGGCCCCACAGCTGTTCCTACCCAGCGCCAGCGTGGCTGACATGCAGCCCGACGCGCCTGCAGCCGCCGCGGCCGCGCCGCCGTCATCGCTGCGCCTGATCGAGCAGCTCGCGGACTTGGGCGCCGATGCCTTTGCCCGGCTGCTTCCCGCCGATGCGGATGCCACTGGCGCGCAGCTGCCGCTGCGCTCCGCGCCAGTCACCACTGCCGGCTCCGCCAACGCTGCGTTGCGCCGGTCCTCAGCCGCATCCGAGCAGCATCAGACCTTTGGCGGCGCCCTGGACCTGCCTGCCGACAGGGCCGGCAGCCCGCGCCACACCACCGCCGCTGCAGGGCCCATCCTGCCTTGCGGCGGTCTGGACGAGCAGCTGCGGGCTCTGCCCTACAGCGCGCAGCCGCCCCAGGCCACGGCCGGGAAGGAGGCCACCGCGGCGGCGGAGCCGCAGTCGCCGGCGCGCAGCCCACCCGCGCGCGTGCCGACCTTCGCCACACCCACGGCACCCGCCATGCGTGGCGTGCCCGCCCGCTCTGAGCCCAGCACGCGTGCCGGCGCGGCGCAGGCCGTAGCGGCTCGGCTCGCTCAGACCGCAGCGGGCGCCGCAGAGGAGTCGGCTGCTCCGGCGGAGGTCACGGTGGTGGAGGAGGCGGCGCCGCAAGCCGCGCCGTCAGAGGTGGCCCTGCCGCCCGTAGCCGAGTCCAGCGGTGTGGACCAGGAGCTGGACTTGTCCTGCCCGGCTACCGACGGAGCTGTGCCGCTGCTGGTCCCGGCCTCGGAGGCTGAACTGACGCAGCAGCCTGCCTTCCAGGCCGCTGGTGCCTCGCGCTCTGTATCCGTGACCACCGCCGGCGCAGGGGCCGCAGCCGAGTTGCAGGCAGCTGTCCGCGCCTCGCGCACCGTCGGTGGCTCGCGGCATCTCGCTGTGGCGCCCACGGCAGAGGTCAGCCCTAACGCCCTTGCTGTCGCAATCGCCGAGCCTTCTCGGCCCGCCGCCACCGCCACAGCGAGCGCAGCTGGCGAAGCAGTGGACGAGCCGCAGGTGGGGTTGTAGATGGGCTCAGAGCTCTGCGACATCCTGCGGTTGGGGATGAAATGGTGTGGGTTGCGTCGTACGCCCATGTCAACCTTGCCTATGTACCCCTGCCACAGGTGCCCGCGCTGACGGCCCTGGACCGCTTCCGAGCGCCCACGCCATACTACAGCTCGCCCTTCAAGAGCTCCGGCGGCGGTGCCGCGCGCCCGGCTTCACCAGCGCCCACCGCAGCTGCCTCGCCAGCGCCGGCCGCCACGCCGGTCGCCACTTCGACGCCGGTAACCCAGCGCTCGCCCTGGTCCGCGGCCGACGGTGCCGATGATGGCGGCCTCTTCCCGACCGCGCGCCTCGCTCGCGACGCCATGACTGGCCGTCGCGAGGGTCGCTCCGTCACAGGCGCTGCCCCGGCGGCCGCCGCCTCCGAGGATACGGCCTCGGCCGCTGCGGCTGCTGACGACAGCGACGGTGCCCGTCGGGCCCTGTTTGCAGTGACTACTGCCTCTGCAGCCGCTGAGGAGCCCGAGTCGGCCTCTGCCTTCGCCGTGCCCGACAGCGCCGACGGCACCGCGGCGTCGCCCGCCGAGCAGCTGCTGTCCCAGGCGGCCAACATGCTCCTGCAGGTAGAGTCGCCGGGCTTTGCAAGCTTTGACAGCTTCACCCCTCGTTGCTGCTCTACCGAGAATGTCGCTTGAGACCCTCATTCCATGATCCCGTCTGCAGGCCATGCACCGAGCGGCGGAGGACCAGCCTGAACAGCAGGCCGCGCTCCGCGTGCTGTCGCCCGTGCTGAAGGTGCTGGCTGCGGCCGAGGCCGCGGCGGACTCGCCCAAGCGCGGCAGCCGGTCCACGCCGGCCACGGCTGGCGGCGCTGCGTCCAGCCAGGCGCGTCTACAGGTATCTTCGCCGGGAGCGCTGGTGGACGACTCCAGCGCCACAGCCTCAACGCCGGTTCCGCCGAGCGCCGCTTCTCCGCCACCGCTGGCCGTGCCTGCTGAGTCGGAGGACGCTGAAGACGTGGCCATGCCGCTTCGCTCCGACGGCGGTGCGGTGTTCTCCTTCTCCATTGGTGGAGCACCGGCCGTTGTCAACGCGAGCACGCCGTCCGCCGCCGAGCCGGCGGTGCCACCGTCAATGCGCGCCAGCGCCGCAGGCAGCCTGGCGACGACCGCCGACCTTGAGTGCTTCAAGGACGACATCATGTCGAGCGTCCGGTCGGCGCTGCTGGAGGTGGTTGATCTCATCGGCTCCACCGTCGTTTCTCACGCTCGCGGCGTGTCTGCGCCCGGCGCGCTGCCGCCGCCGGAGGCCGCCCCCGTCAACGCCCCGCCCGCGGTCGCTGCCTCCGTCGGCGGCGCTCTGCCCGTCGCCGCCCCCGACTCCGACGAAGGCGAGATCCGCATCACACGTGAGGAGCTTGAGGCGTTCATGTTTGGCAAGGCGCTGCTCAGCAGCAGCACCGCCGACGACCTGATGGGCCTGCGCCTGAGGGACCTGTACGCGCCCGCCGGCTCGGCGGCTGGCAACGATGACGGTGAGCTGGCCGGCGGCTACGATGCCGCCAGCGTCACATCCACCGGCCCGCACGACGCCGCCAGCAGCGTCTACAGCATGGCCACCTCAGCGCTGGAGGCGCTGCCGGGAGGAGGCTCGCCGCGCAGCCGGCCGCAGGGCGCACGCCGTGGTGCGGGGTCGGCTGGCGGCGCAAACTTTGCTACGGTGCAGCGGGACCCGGCGGCAATGAACGCAGCCTCGCAGTCGGAGCCGGGCGCGGAGGCGGGCAGTCCCACTGTGCCGCGTGGTTCTGCGCTGCGCCAGCCGCTGGCTGGCCGCGCCGGTTTCAAGTGAGCGACCGGGGACGGGAGCGGGGATGATGCGCCGGGTCTGAGGTCCGTGTAGCACAGGAAGCGTGCTGTCAAGTCCTGCCACCCTTGCTGAGCTTATGCGTCGCGCCACCTTTCCCGACATCGTCCAACCGCAGGGCACTCTTCCGCCGCTCCATGGACCACTTGCGCGGTACCCTGCAGCCGCAGCCCAGCGCCGGAACCGACGGCCGCACCCGCTCTCCCAGCCCCACGCCCAGCGTCGCCACAATGGCTGAGCCCTCGCCTGCTACCGGCAGACCCCCCGTGGTTCCTCGCCGCGCGCCGACGGTCCAGCACTCCGCGCCAGGCGGCCCCGACGCTGGCGGCCACGATATTGCTGCCAGCCGCTTTGCCAGCGCCCCCGGCGCCTCGCCCGCCGCCCACCACACCGCCGACGCCGACGCACTGGACGTTACCGTCGGGCCAGCGGTGTCGGCGTCGCTTGCGGCGCAGATGGCGGACGCTGCTTCTTCTGCGGCAGCTCTGGAGGCCGAGGCGCGCGCCGCCGATGACGTGGAGCTCGAGCCGCACCTGTCGGCTGGGCTGGGGGAGGAGTCCAGCAACTCTGTGCTGCAGCGCTGGCCGGACCCGGCGGCGGCGCCACCGCCGTCGTCTGGCGACGGAGCCCTGGGTGACTTCCTGGCGGCTCTGGCGGAGCCTGTGGTCCAGGTGGCAGCGTTGCTGGTGTCCCCAGACCCCACGGCGCCCGCCGCCGGCCGCTCGCCGGCGCAGCCGTATGTGGTGATCGAGGAGGTGATGGAGGAGGCAGAGTCGCTGGCGGCGCAACAGGAGGCGCGGCGGCAGCCGCCGCGGCCGAGCCGTGTGCCCGGCTATGCTGCGGCCTCCGCCGGCGGCGTAGGCTGGGCCGACGACGACGCTGGTGCCAGCCCTGTGGACAGCCCCCGCGCGCGCTCCGAGGCTAACATGCCGCTACCGCGCCTCCGCCTGCATCAGCCCTCGCCCGAGACCGTAGCAGCTACGGCTGGATCGCCGTCTGGCGCCGCTCCACTGCCTGCGTACGCTCGCAGCGCCTCGGCATCGCCGCTCGCTGTGCCGCTACACCATGCGCACGTGCCTGGGCCGTCGCGGCTCAAGCTGGCGTCGACGCCGGGAGCGGATGCTCCCGCCGAGGACCGACCCCTGTCCAGCTTTGCAGTTGGGTCAGAGGGAGGCCGTGCCGTCACGCCACCGCGCCGCCGCACTCCTAGCCCCGGCCCTCCGCCGCGCCGTTCGGCGGCTGGCACGCCGCCACCGCTGGCTGCCTCGGCGCCGGCCTCCTCGCAGGCGCCACAGGCCCCAGCTGCGTCACCGGAGCCTGCTGCTGCTGTCGTGGTGCCCGCTGTGGCTGCGGCCTCGGTCAGCAGCCTGGATGAGCTGGAGTCGTACCTGCAGGCTGTCAAGTCCCGCGTCGCTGAGGAGCAGGCCGCGGAGCTGGCCCAGCCGGCGCCGGCGCCCGCGCCCGAGGAACCGCCATCTCCGCTAGCTGCCGAGCTGTCCGCGGCGGCGGCTGCCTTCGCGGTCGATGGCGACAGCCCCGACGGCACCCATGAGGTCATGTCCGGCTTCAACCTCCACACCATCCGCGCCTCCGCCGCCTCCGCCCTGGCGGCCGCTGCCGCCGTCGAGTACGTCTTCTCGCCGCGTGACGTCGCCACCGAGGCCCCAGCGCCCGTGGAGACTGCGGTGCCGCCTGCCGTCCAAGACGCTGCTGGCGCTGAGGATGCCGGCCGGCCCTCGGCCGGTGGCAGCAGCGCTGCCGTCGAGGCCGCCAGCTCGGGTGCCGCCTCCGGCGCCACCGCCCCCGCCAACCCTTTGCTGCGCGAACACCTGGAGCACTTTCAGGTATGGTTGGCTGCCACTTGACGGAGCGGACTGGACTGCTGCCTGGATGCCGGTAGTCTGTCATACGAAGGGCTTGCATCTGGCCGGCAGCCACCGCTGAGCCCCTTCCATCCGGCCCCGCCTTGCGTCTCAGGCGCTGCTGGAGAAGGCCAATGACTTGGTCGACCGCCTGATGGACGAGGAGGACGAACCTAGTTCTGAGACGGCCTCCGAGGCCTCGCCCGATCGAGCCCGAGGAATGGGCACGCGGACCCAGGCCCGGGCCCAGGCCTCGCCCGCGGGCTCCATTGGCGGCGCCGTGCTCCTGCCGCCGCCGTCGCACGCCTGCGGCTCTCCGCCTGCGCTGGACCCTCAGCTGGCCGCTTTGTTCCCCGCCACCGCTGCGCGCCTCGCCCGGCCGCCGGCGATGCTGGAGCAGACCCCCGCCGCCGCAGACCGCCTGGTTGACAGCGCCATCAGCGCTGTGCCTCAGCTCGCCGCCGCCGCCAGCCGCGCCCGCAGCGTGGGCTCCACGCCCTTCAGCCGCTCGCCGGCCGCGTCCATCGGCGGCGCCAGCGTCGCGACGCCGCGTGCCGCCCAGCCGGCCGCCGCCGCTGCGCCGTCGGCGACGCCGGCAGCGGTCGTGACGGCTCTGCTGGCGGAGGCGACGTCGCGCATGGAGTTCAGGAGCTTGGACGAGCAGCGCGGTGCAGACATGATCCTGAGCGCCGTACTGGACGAGCACTTCGCTCGCCTGCTCGGGACGCCCCGCGGCTTCCTTGCGCACCGCTCGCCCGCTGCTGACGGCAGCGCCGGTGCCGTGCAGCGCCAGCCTGCCGATCTGGCAGCTGCCTTCGCGCGCGCCGCTCCACCTGAGGCCGCTGCCCCCGCAGCAACGCCGCCGCAGCAGCAGCCGGCTGCCGCGCCTGCGGCGGAGCTGGACGCTGCCGATGACGTCTCTGAGGTCGCATGCGGCATCGAGGTGGCGCTGTCCGAGGCGTCAGAGGCTCCGGCGTCGCTGTCCCTGGCTGCTCCGCCCGCCCCGGCTCCGGAACCCATGGTCGCGGCCCTACCCGAGCCAGAGCTGTCCGCGCCCAAGCCCGAGTCACCGGTGGCAAGCGCCGAGGCCGAGCAGGCGCAGCACCCACAGCCGCAGCCGGTGCTGGCGGAGGCGCTCCAGCTCATCCTGCAGCACCGATCAGATCTCATGTCCTCGGCCCTGGATGCAGTGCACCGCGCCGGCACCTCGCCGGCGCCTCCGCTGCCTCCGCTACCCCCATCCGCCGCCCACGGCCTGCCGCCCAAGGCCGTCTCGCCTTCCGCCAACCGCATCCCCGGCACCAGCTCGGCGCCCGTCTCGGCCGGCGCCTCGGCTGGCGGCGCGCCGGCGCTGCTGCCGTCACCGTCAGTTGGCGGCGCGTCGCTGCCCGTGCGGCGCCAGTCCTCGCCGCCAGCGTCACCCTTATCGCCTGGCCGGGGCACCGCCAGCTCCAGCTCAATGGCGGCACCGCTGCCGGAGCCCTTTTCGCTGCCGTCGCCGCAGCAGCTGCGCAGCACCTCAATCACCTCCGCCTCCCACCGTGAGGCGGCGGCGGCCGTGGCGCAGCTGCGTCAGATGCTGCCGGCGGTGCTGCCGTCGCTGTCAGTGCCGGCGACGTCGCTGGGCCTGCACCAGCTGCCGCAGCCACTGATGCCTTACCAGGAGCACGAGGGCGAGAGCACGCGCACCTCCTACAACGTCTCCCTGGCCGGCAGCTCGCGCTTCCAGGGCGCTGTGCCCGAGCATGATGCGCCCGCCTGGGCCCGGCGCTCATCCTCCGGCACCAGCACTGGCTTCCTGACGGCCAACGAGTTGATCGCCGCTGCCAGCGCCCGCACTTCTGCCTCGCAGCTGCCCTCACCGCCGCCGCCGCCGTCGCTGCCCTCCTCGGGCAGCCTGCCGCTGCCTGTGGCCGCCGCCAACGCGCCCGGTAGCCTTGGTGGCGCGTCCGCCACCAGCGCGCCCGCTGCAATGGCCGCCGTGCCGCTGGCGCCGGCTGAACCGCTGCAGCCGGTGGCGCCGCCTTCGGTGGATGGCATGGGCATCGGCAGCTTCGCCATGGCTGCGGCGCCGTACGACTTGTCGCACCTGCTGGAAGATGACGACAACGCGAGCGCCCAAAGCAGCTTCTCGCTGTCACAGGCGGGCCTCAGGCCAGGCTCCATCGCGGCCAGCTCCGGTGGCAGCATCATCTTCGCTGGCGCCTCGCGCTTCGCGCCCTTCACCTCGACAGGCGGTGCCTCCGTCGCGTCCTCCGCGCAGCACGCTGGTGGCTTTGGCGCCGCCGAGCAGGACTCCGCTGGCGGCTTCCCCAGCTCCGATGTGGGCGGCATGCCACAGGCCGCCGCCGCGCTTGACAGCAGCGGCGCCTCCGACAGCGCCTCCCTCGTGTCGTACACGAACGGTGACGTGACGTACGAGCACAACCAAGCTGACATGGCAAGCGTTGCCATGGTCCCCATCGTCCCGCTCAGCCCATCGGCCGGCGGCGCCGCTGATCGCCGGATGACCATCGGCAGTAGCGTCGGCGGCGCCGGCAGCCTCGGCGGAGCAAGCTCCGTTGACGCCGCTGAGCTGCTCCGCGGCGGCGCGCTGCGTTTTAACCCCGTGTATGACCACGAGGCGTCCATGGGCGGCGCAAGCTCGCTCGGCGCGCCGTATGGCGTCAGCGTCGGCGGCGCGGTTGGCGGCGGCTACAGCAGCGCCGGCGGCAGCAGCTTCAGCGGTAGCGTCGGGGGTGGTGCCGGTCCCATGGCCTACACGCCGCTGGCGATGGCGGCGGCCGCTGCCGTCGCTGCGTCGGAGGCCGCCTCCGCGACGCCCTCGGCCGGCGGCGCAGGCTCACTGAGCGCCGTCTCGTCTTCGCCGCTACCGTCGCGCCTGCTGAGCGTCGGCGGCACCTCCACCGCCGTGCTCGACTGCAACCCCGCTTATGACCTTCAAGAGGCCTCGCCCGCCGACGCTGCGCTTCGCAGCGCTCAGCCCTCGGCTGGCGGCACCTCTGTCGCCTCCCGTGGAAGCCCCTCCGCCGATATCTCTGCACTCGCCGGCCGCGGCCAAGAGCAAGGCGGTGAGCAGATGGCTGGCCAGGGTTTGGGGATGGACAAGAACAGGGCTTGGTTGCTGAGGGTTGCTTACCCGTACTCAATCCCGCCTCCTGAATTGGTGCATCCCGCTCCCCTGCCCCATTGGCCTGCCCCCCCCTCCCAGCCCCAACCGCGTTGGAGGTCACCTTCTCCGACGCCCTGCCCGACATGGCCGATCTGCAGCCCACGCGCGCCTCCGCCTCCGGCGCCGGCGCCCTTCCCCTCACCCCCATCGACACCGCTGCCCTGGCCGCGATCGCCGACGCTGGCGGCCCCGGGCACATAGTCGATGCCGCCGCCTTTGCGCTGCCCAGCGCGCTGCCCAGCCCCATGGTCGGCGCCTCCCTGGACAGCAGCGCCGACCTGGGCTCCTTCCTGCTGACCGGCAGCCTGACTGAGGCCCAGATCGCCATGCTCTCCGCCGCGCCGGAGCTGCCCAGCCGTCCCGGCAGCCGTGTACTGCCGCAGCACCTGCTGGCCGCGTTGCAGGCCACTGCGGGCGCGGGCGCGACCGGTGCCAGCGCCGGCGGCGCCTCTGCCGCTGGCACCAGCGCCGGCGGTGCGCGCTACTACAGCACCGGCGGCGCCAGCTCGGCGTACTACTCTGCAGTGCAGTCCGCAGCCGCCAGCCGCGCCGCCAGCCAGGCTGGCACCGGCGGCGTGGTGCGCATGTTGTCAGCGGCGGCGATGCACGCGGCGGAGGGCGGCAGCGGCGACGCGCTGACGACGGGGTCGTTTGACTTCGACGAGCTGCGCCGCGAGGCCGACCTGCTTGCCAACAACCTGACGACGCCGGAGCGCGAGGCCATGGCCGCTGACCCGCTGAACGCGACCATCCGGCTGCGCTCCGCGCGCGCCGCGCTGGGCGGGCCGCTGGCCGCTGCCGCGGGCTTCCGTGATGCCAGCCGCACCGTCAGCGCCCCGGGCGCCGGCCCCGCGCTGGATGCGCTGCTGCCGTCGCCCGGCTTCGGCGCAGCCGCCGCTGAGCCGCGCCACCTGCAGCAGACGGCGGCTTTCAGCGCCGGCGGTGCCATCGGATTGGGCTTCGAGGCGCCGCTCGGCCCCTTGGAGTCTGTGGAGGAGGAGGATGCTGACTCCGCAGCGCTCGACGCACAGTCGGGCAGGCTGCGCGGTAGCCTGGTGGCGGCTGCCGTGCGGCGCTTCGAGACCGGCCAGCCGGTGGAGGTGCCGGCAGTCGCGGCCCCGGCCGCTGACGTGTCCGGTGGCGGCCTAGGGTCGCCGAAGCCCGTGTTCAAGCCCGCCAGCCGGGCAACGTCAGGTGAGACGGCAGACCACCCGCAGCTGGCCGGAAGGGCGAGACCTAGCCTGAGCTGCTACTTGAGCTGGCTGGCGGCAGGCTCCCGAGCAGAAACGCCGCTCTGCTGGTCGACTGTAAGCCTGACAACTGACGAACGTGTCTCCCGATTGCTCCCGCAGGCATCCCCCGCGCCCCTGGCGTGGCGAGCCCCGTGGCGATGGCCGGCGGCATGTCCCCGGCCGCCGGCTCCCTGCGCAACAGCCGCCGCGGCTCCGCGTGCTCGCTCACCGACGAGCACCTAGGCCTGGGCGGCGAGGCGGAAGCCGACAACGCCGCAGCCCAGGCGACCGCTGACGCCGATGCCGAGGCGCAGGCGGCTTTGGAGAGCATGTTCGCATCGAGCGAGGAGGAAGCGGCGCAGCCGGCGGCCGCCCAGGCGACAAGGCCGGGCAGCGCCAGCGCAGGCGGTGTGGGCGGCAGGGCTGTGTCCCCAGCGCCTGTGCGCGCCGTCAGCGGCTCGTCACCGGGCGCGGCGCCGGGCGGCAGCGTCGCGACCCGGGCGCGCAGCCCGGCGCCGCAGCAGCGCCCCGTCAGCGGCGCGCTGGGCCGGGCCAAGTCGGCTACAGCTGGCGGCGTGAGCCCCAGCCGGCAGGCGGCGCCGGCGCGTGCGCACAACGGCAGCTCGCCCGGCGGTCTGCCGCGGGCGGTAGCCGCGGTGGTGGCGGCGGAGCGCGAGCAGCAGGGGTTCGGCAGCCCTGGCCGAGCGCGTGGCGGCCGCACGGGCAGCCCTGCGAGGGCCGGTGGCGGCCGCACGGGCAGCCCTGCCAGGGCGGCGGCTGTTGGCGGCCGGGCGGGCAGCACGAGCACGCCCGGCGGCAGCCAGGCGCAGAGAGGCGTGCCGTTGCATGAGGCGGTCAAGGCCTACCGCAACAGCCGCAGGACGCAGGGTTAGGAGCCTTGCCGAAGAAGTGAGAATACGTAGACTAGGTGGCAACGTTCAAGATGGACTGAGGAAAGAAAGCCGTGGACTGGAGCAGGGGCGTACAGGACTGGCGCCGGCATGCAGGGAAGGAGAGAGGGCGAAGGGAGATGCTTGGACACATCGGCCCCACGTAAACGCGTGGGCGGGTCCATGGCAAGCATTGCCAACGGCACGCACTTGCATGCGGCGCACGCATTCGATCTCTTTTGACTGGCTTGGTGGTGGCTTGCTGAGGTGACTGGGTGGCCTGGTTACACGTGACGACATTGCCGCAGGGCAGGGTGCCGTACAAGGGGCGGCGCAAGCGTGCCCGTTGCACGAGGTGCTTATGGCCTTTGTCTACTTATCCCTTCTTTACTAGAATCCTCTCGTGTTTAGCGGTTATCTGCTCGTACAGTGGACTGTCCTAGCCTTGTGTGCATCTGCGTCTTGACCGGCTAAATATGTGCCTGGTCTGATGTCTGGTCGTGAGTCCCTGCACGACGATACCTTAACGGTGTAGCCGTAATCTGCTTCATTGTGTGGGTGAGATTCTGCTAACACACTGATTTGCGTGGCGATACGGCCCAACCTAGCACTAGGAGCTTGCAGTTAAGCATCGATGTACTGCGCGTACGGGGTGATTGCCGTCGGTTGCCACAGCCACGGCCTTGTAACGGATGCCGTAGCTTTGCCGTCCCGACCGGAGGCACAGGGCGATCGTGCCACGGCACAGGCAGGGGCTCGGAGGACGCCAAATCCGCAGCGCCATTCGTCGCGACGGTGCAACAGCAAGATGGCTCCCGGAGCTCTATGCTGTGGTACTCCTGCATGGAGCGTGAAGCCGTGAACCTTACCTTTGCTGGACGCGACATGCAGGCCATGTCGCAGTGACATGCGTGCCTTCTGCGAAAGCCAGGGAGACAGTAAACTCAACCGCTACGCCCTTGCGCATTTAGAGCGCAGTAGGGCTACTGCAGCTGTTCCTGGAGCCTTCGCGTCGACAAGGGGCGACGAGACTCAGCGACGAGACTGCTGTACAGCAACCGCCGGCGGGTGCTCTACAAGAAAGTCCGAAGCACCGCTGAAAAACAAAAACCTGCGGGTGCTGCTGCATTTACACATTACCAACCCAACCGGCCTACTCTTTTTAAGTCCAGCCAAACACAGAATGCACATGCTTCATTTTTATACGCGGCGGACCTTCCGCCGCGCTAAGCACGCTGAGGAGGCTCATCTATTGGGCGAATCTTCTGGCATCATCGCTGACGGGCTGGCGTCGCCCTCGCCCGACGAGTCGCTCAACATGAGCATCCCAACCATACAGCAGAGCCGAGTCGGCCACAGCAAGCCTGCTTCGCCAGAGGCGCGCGCAACTACAATGCAGGCCAACGGCGCTCGCTCTTTGGTGAGACCTGTCATCGCGTTTCAGGACCCTTCACGTGCAACTCAACACCCCCCACGGCGCCCCATCAACTTCCCTCCACCCCGCCCCGCGCCTCCTCAGTCTGGCGAGCTCGAGCCTCAGCCCTCTCTTGAGGACTGCAGCGAGCTCATCGAGCGGCGACCCGTCAGTCGGCCCGGCTGGATGCGGCGCTGGTGAAGCTAGCCGCACAAGCCTCGAGTGTTGCTGACGGCTACGGCCGCGCTGCACGCCGCTTTGACCGCGCCGCGGGTCTGCGGCCGGGTGCCCTACCGGCATAAATGGCAATGGTGTTGCTTAAGACAGACGGTGTAAAGAGTAATGGAAAATACGTTGTGCAAATGCTAGATTGCAGTGAGGGTGCCTTCGATTGGGTCGGCAGGGGTGTTCGTGGGGACGGACTGGTGAAGTGTGCGGCATACCGCAAATGCCAGCGTCCCACGGCGTGGATGTGCGCAGCGGCCTAAGGTAGTAAGGTTTCACTAGTGCAGTTGTGGAGAAGTGACTGCATGGCGCCCGTTGAAGATGCGGCCCTCGGCGAAGGGCTCGAGTGTACGTGGGGCGCATGGGCGTGTCATGCCGGTCTTGGAGAGGGTCAAGGGACGGGTGCACGCCAGTGCGTGGCAGGTGTGGCGCTGATCAAGGGACCTGGCTGGGCGTCGGGTGTATGCATTCCGCGCGACCCTCCTGTAAGCTTGCTTGATCAAGCCGACCATGAGACACACCAGCACAACAAGCAACCCGAGCATGCTTCCATGGGCAGGGGCAGCGGGAGGTAGGGACAGGGACATGGGCCTGAGCGCTGGAAGCCGACACGGCAGGGGCCGTGAGCGGCAATGCACACAGCGCACAGCCACACACGCGTACAGGCGCAGGCACATGCTGCACATCAGTGGAGCCGAAGGGTGACGTTGTCCGGAACCAGCTATCAACGGCTGTCCGGCGACCGGCGTCATGTTGGTCGAACGGCAACCGACGTTACGCCTTGTTACAACATATGACGAGCAGAGGGCTCCGGGGGAGTCTCGCCATGTCTCGCAATTTGCCCTGTGTTGCCCCTCGTGGTTCCGTGGCGCTTGGGGTGTGGGGTCTGGCGTCAAGCCTGACAGCGCACTCAACCTGGCGTGTCATGACCCGTGACGGCGTCGCGTGAGATCAACCGGCGGCCAAACATTGTCGCCGACCGGGGAATAGCGGCCGAGCCGTGTCAGGTGAGCCGGTCACCGGGCATGTCAGTCGCGGCGACATGCCACAGCGCGTATGCGAGGGCCCTGGGCCAACTAACAAGTATCAATTATGTGAGCATTGCATAGATAAATGGGGCCCCCGACAAGCGGCCGTGCGTGACCTCGTCGTGTCGACGCGACTGCCGCCGACAGGACGTCGCGACGCGACGCCCGTACGCGAGCCGACCGCGCCTCGCCGCTACATAAGTTCCCCTCGCCTGATTCCAGAGCATCAAGCAGCGTAAACGCTCTCAAGGTAGCAAGCTAAGACAGCCCAACTCATCTTTCTTTTGCACAGCTAGCGCACTCGCTCGCAGCCACGCCATCGCTCGCCCCGACATGTCTACACCCGACTGCTGCTGGATCTGCTTAAGCGGCGCCGAGGCCGGTATCCTGCAGCAGCCTTGCAAGTGCCCAAGACTCGTGCACCTGGCCTGCCTGGGCCGCTGGCAGTTGCAGTCCGCCGGCCGCAGGCAAGTTGACATGCCCCGGAGACGTGACGGGGGTCGTATCGTGTCGCAACTTCCATGGGGAGGCAATTCCTGTCGCCTGCCCCAGGTCAGCCCCTGCCCCCTCCATCGCACGTATCTGACCATCGCCCCTATCCATCCCTGCCCCTGGCCGCCCCACAGTGAGGAGTCCAACTGCCGCTTCTGCGCTCAGCGACTGCCGCCGCTGGAGGAGTCGCTCACGCCCTCCCACCTGGCGCCCGTAGCCAGCGCCGTGGTGCCGTA